>JAUJYZ010001183.1:55000-170050 GCA_033675265.1 Actinostola sp. cb2023 | reverse complement strand
ATTATAGAAGCTAAATGAGCAAATAAAAAATGGGGGTCACCGACTTCGCTATGGAGCCAGATTTTTTCAAAGTATACCCTTTTTCTGATCGAAAATTACGTGCGTTCAATCCACGGAAAGTCGAGAATGACAGGAATTTTTTTGGTAAAAAACTAAACGGATTGCTAAAATTTTCTTCAAATGGCTATCTAAGAGTTTATAGAATAAAACTATGTACAAAGATTTGTGAATATGTAGAAACAACCTGTAGTTTTTGGCTCATATTGACAGTCGCCACGTAGCCATCGACGACTCTTTCGCGTGAAGGTAGGTTGAAGTTTTCATCTAAATTCGTGTTTTTTATCAAAATCTAAACATGTTTTTTTCTTTAAATTTGGTACATGGGGAGCTTTTATGATTCTTTGTAAAATCACAAAATAAAAAATGGGGGTAACCGGTATCGTTCTCGAGATATTAGCCGATGAAAATCGTCTACGTAACATGCGTGACTGGCTGCCATCTTGGACGTGAGGAAAGAGGACTGGACCGAGATGATTCGAACCTTGATTTTATGCGCAGAAAAGATGCGCGTGGACAATGCGCGCGAACGTCCTTAATAAGGATTGACCGCTTAATAGAGGGAGTTTTTACAGTAAACAACAGCTTCAAGACTTTGATACAGAACTTCGACGATGAGACATTCAGCTATTTCAAAATATGTTGCTACTGAATACTACATTCTAAATAGTGTATTCCAAGACCAAAATGCATTTTGGGACTCGTGTAATATTGTCCAAAGTAATATAAATAATAATAAATAATTGTTTTGTGTATTCCATCAGAAACAATATATTAGCTCCATATGGAGAACAAATCGCTGTATATTTACTTTTTATTTCAAAATAACGAGGCCCACAATGCCCTTTGGTCTTGGAATATTGAATATATAGTATTCAACGTTTTTTGAAATAGCTGTATATTCATCCTCGGGAACCCAGGGGTATATTCTGTCGCTCGTTACTCGCTCCCAGAGAAATACCCCTGGGAACGAAGTCTGTTGGAACTTGTTATGGAAGTCAAAATTGCTCTCGTTTCCTGATCGTTCCCAGGGGTATTTCTCTGGGAGCGAGTAACGAGCGACAGGATATACCCCTGGGTTCCCGAGGATGCCGTATATTACGGACATGAATGTCTCATTGTCCAACAGTTTGATCGCCGTTGGATTCAATAATAATGTCAGGAGGGCACCAAATCATTGATGTTAAGAAAATGTACCTTTAAGAGTATCAACAGTTTTCCTCCTTCCACTATCTTTCTTCCGCCACCCCAATCTTCCGCAAGTCATTGGCCAGCCAGCCAGATTGCAGTTCTCTGTTGACATTCCAAGAATAAGAAAAAAAAACAAAATGTTGTGTTTGTCCACTAATGTATACTTATTTGAAGCCCTTCTTAAGGGGACTTAGGACATAAATCAATCAAATTATGTTTATTTATAGTGTCGAGAACACCACAGCAAAATATGGCATGTATCTTGGGTATAGTTTTTCTTCAAACCACTTTCCAATCAATCATGCGAATTGTAAAATGAAAGGTAAATTGGGATGGAGTGTTAGAACATTTACAGCATTTCGCGTCCCGTGTTGTATCTGGAATAGATCGCTCGATCTATATCTACCGATACAACACGGCCGCTCATGCTGTAAATATCACATACCATGCACTAATAATATTAGAACCCTACCGAATCTCACTCGTAACCACCCTTGGTGATGGCCTGGTCATGTCATCCAAGACTTTGGCAACTGTTGGGCGTCTCATTTTCTTTCCATAGTTTTTAAAATTCTTGGAACCCACGTATCTGTCAAGTGCTCTTTCATTATCCTTGTTGTGCTGTCACTCATTCATGATAGCACACATTTCAAGCTTAAGCTAAACAAGAAGTAAACAAAATATATATTAGAACTGGAACACTGCATGGATTTGATTTTATAACCTGTTTTCCATTATAAATCCATGACCTTTCGCCATCTTTACACTTCAAGCATAAAATCGCTAAATCAAATACATTCACTTACATAAACTGGCTAGGAAAGAGGGGGATATCTGGGAGATCAGGCTTGCTAAACTCTCCGAGCCTTCAAGGATCTCTTTCCTCCTCAGTGGAAAGGTGGCAGCCATTAACTTTTTGATGTTGGCGCTATCTGGCCTGCTGGATTTTGATATCTTCTTCAATTGGCCGACTTTTTGCTCAAGACTTTCCTCCTGGCCTGCTGGATTTTGATATCTTCTTCAATTGGCCGACTTTTTGCTCAAGACTTTCCTCCGTCTCCCCATCCTGCATCCACTGGAACCTCATACCAGATGTTGTTTGGCATTTGTCCTTCTTTTCTTTGGAGGGGTTTCGTCATTCTCCGATGAAGCAACATTCGTACATCTCTTCTGACAGAAGACCTCTGTATCCTCTTCATCCTATTCTTAATTTTTTGTTCCCAAGAGCCCTAAAATGTCAAATGTCACACATGCAGTGGTGGAATAGTGAACAATAATTATTCCCCTCGCTGCAGCAAGGTAAATAAATATTCACCACTTCTCACCAACACTGAGGGGGTTAATTGTTTTAGTATTTACCAAATCAGTTGGATAAAAAAATGGCACCTTTATTATAAACAAACAAGACGCACTGTGTGCGTTTTCACTCAGGCTGAACTTACGCCCTGACCAAATGAAATGTTGACGTGATTGAGCGATTTGCGTAGACATGTATTTTTTACTGCGGTTCTCAGTATTATGCGAACTCAGACATTCAAACAGTCGGCTGGAACTGGTTTTTTCGCTACCGTCAATAAAATTCAAAACTCAAATAAATTCAAAACTAAGTACATTCTTCGACCAAATGATCCATAAGTTAGCTCAAAATCATATTTGGGATCCATTTGGTGGGTCTTCTGACTTATATTTTTAAAGGAGAACTCCACTATTTTACGATCTTTTTATATATGATAGGTATTATGACACTTAACTTGTTTGCAAAGTTTCATTGTCCTACCTTGCAATAAAGTCGAGAAATAATTATTGGAAGTAATGATAAATCGCTGACATGGAGGCCGCCATCTTGAACACTCTTCTGAATCTGCAAGCAGTCAGCGGTTATCTATCGTGACGTCACTGTGCGCTCGGTGCCTGGGGCATTAGCGCGAAATACGAAAAAAATAGCTGTAGTCGCTTTCTTATCGTACTTCTTTGGTTTATAAATCCAGGGACCATGCAATGCGGCATCTTGCTTTTAGATCTCGATTTATAAACCAAAGAAGTACCATGACGAGATTAGGCCTGATCTGAAATGCTTGACCCCTGCTGATGTTTTGCGAATGAATCGTAAAACATCGGTAGGGGGTCTTGATAAATAACCATTGGTAATTACTGAGAGGCATCAAAAGTGACGGCCAAGCCCAAACCACAAATACCACGCATTTTTTTTAAAGATCTAAAAGGATAAAATTATTGCTTTCGAATTCTAAAAATAATCCGACTGATATTGAAACAGCGTCGTTTATCAATAAAAATATTATACCTATTCTGTTTTTCCTGTCATCTTAATATAATTTACAGCTATTATTCTGATTGCAGTGCTGACAAATCTATTTACATTGTAAGTTGTGTTACATTTTAGTCGGCCGCTAGATCAATGACCTCGTTCTATACACTGAGGTTGTTCTCGTGCAAAAGGTTCGGTACATATAAAGTTCGACGGTGATTGAAACAGCTCCTCATAGTGATACTCTGCTCATATATATCTCTGTAGAACACAAAACGGAACACAATCTTTGTTAGTTGAATACAAAAGTAACTGGTAACAATGGTAATAATGTTTTTAAATTGTGTATATGATATCACACCGTATTTTACAGATTTAAAGTGATTAGAAGTACAGTTTATGTTAGCGGTCTCCCAAGGAAACATAAAGTAGACAATGTCTACACAAAGCCACAGCCTCTCGGCCCAGTGACTATGCTGTCTCCAGGATTCCTAAATTGACATTAGTGAAAATAGAATGACATTGATAAATAACTGTTTGTACAAAACACAGTAGATGTATATTATTCAGTTACAGTTTATGTTAGCGGTCTCCCAAGGAAACATCAAGTAGACAATGTCTACACAAAGCCACAGCCTCTCGGCCCAGTGACTATGCTGTCTCCAGGATTCCTAAATTGACATTAGTGACTACAAAACACCGGAAAATTACATCATGAGAAAGATTCAGAAGATGACCTCTTACCCCAAAAGTTTTCCCAAGATTGAGAAAATTCAACACAGTCTGTCATGAGATATCTGGTAGCTTTCTTGCAAGCTTTACATGTACAACTGAATCCAGACAACGCTTCATTCTCGGATCATTCAGAGCCTTGCGAGAGCCATATGTTTGTTTTGTCATCAGCATAGTCATTAGGTCTCAACTCCGGCATGAGTCACCATTGCAAACGGTCCGTGTTCATTTGGTTTTTATTATTATTATTATTATTATTATTATTATTATAGCCTTGAACCAAAAGAGACACCTTCGATCCTCTGCACGGCGACATAATTCGATTGCTTTGGTAGGTACGGAGGAGTGTCGAGATTATGACGGGATCGTGTCTTTCGAAGTTGGCAGTTCGATCTCCTGTGTATTTACGTACTCAACGAAGTGACTAATATCTTTTGATGCTAGCATCTTATCTTTGCTGACGTCTATACGTCGAAGAGCGCGACAAAACTATGCCGAACAGGGTCGCCACGACCACAATACGTTCGATGTCTTCCCATACAAACTCGCTAGTTTCTTCACTCGATCGCAACCCGTCGCAAATTAAGGAACTTCATACTGAATTTCCCCAGGAAAGTACTTAAAATATCACTACCTACCTTTGCCATCGCACATTTTCATTGAAAAGACATAAAGGCCTTTCTCTTTGCCGAAGCCATCAATATAAACACGACATAGCTATAACCTCAACCAGATCTGCCGGGAATTTGAATTTGCGCGCGAAGAGCATCCCCTTATATAGCGATGTTCCATATTAACTACATGACGTGTTTACTCTTTGTGACTGTCACAGTGTCGCGTTTCTAGTAACGGTACACGCGATACACAATCCAATTAACTAGTCGTTGATAGATGAGTCGTGATAGCATGCTGCGAATTTCAGATCAGGCTTAATCTCGTCATGATAAGAAAGCGACTACAGCTATTTTTTTCGTATTTCGCGCTAATGCCCCAGGCACCGAGCGCGCAGTGACGTCACGATAGATAACCGCTGACTGCTTGCAGATTCAGAAGAGTGTTCAAGATGGCGGCCTCCATGTCAGCGATTTATCGTTACTTCCAAGAATTATTTCTCGACTTTATTGCAAGGTAGGACAATGAAACTTTGCAAACAACTTAAGTGTCATAATACCTATCATATATAAAAAAGATCGTAAAATAGTGGAGTTCTCCTTTAAAGTTTACTGATTTTTTATGTTGATTGACGGCAGCGAAAAACCAAGTTCCAGTCAACTGCTTGAATGTCTGAGTTCGCATAATACTGAGAATCGCAGTAAAGTACATGTATAACCATAAGTTCGAATCAAGTTGCTGCTGAATTTGTAATTGCTGTAAAATGGAGTCAGTAAAATAGAGTGCCAGAATACATGCCATTTTTTTTATAAATCAGTCAAATGATATAAGTAGTCTATTGAGAGTTTGGGGGACTCAGCGCACACCCATTTGCATATGAGGTTCGAACTTTAGGTATTTTGGAAAACTGGTCACTTGGTAGAGGTGCAAATGTATTTCATTTTGGCAGAGATATTTGTAGACTTGTGCACATTAGCTGGAATATTTTTGGGCACACAAAGTCAGTTGGGCAACAAGCCAACAGACAAAATCGATTTCACAAGGAGCGACAGATGGTTGCCATGGTTTCACTTTGCACGACCATGAGGGCCTAGATTTGTGACACCGTTTGCAATTTAAGACTCGTGCTAGCCCGAGTAATAAATTCAGATACTGTAGCGAAACGAGGCGCCATTTTGAACCTCGTTCCAAAAACAGTGAATAGCCAAGGATATTCCGAGTTATGGGAGCCAATCAAAATGCGCCAAAAGTGATATCCACTGATTTGGTAAATACATGTACTAATGTACTTTACTTACCCACTCACAAGAAGAGCTAGTCATCTTTGGATCTTTCAAGAAAGGATAGGATTCCACAATCTTTCTTGATATGGTAGTTCGTTCATTTTCAGTTGGATATCTGGTATTCGTTGATATCAGGGTACAGATATCCCTCACAAACTCATTTCTCTGGCTGGGATTCAGAGATTTTGATGCCAGCCCTGCATCAACATTAACTGAAAACTAAAGAGCATAAATAGGTGCAATTAGGCAATGCATGTAGCCAGCAGAATAAAAGTGTTAATGAGTATGAGACTACACTGTATACAACAGGAAACAATATTATTATTGTATACGTTGTGGTTATTATATGATTAACAAATCGCAAGCGGTTTTCCATTGTCTGTACTCTTATTGACAATGGATTTGATGTCACAAAATGTTCAAAACTCAAGTGGTTTCACTGCAAAGTTTTGATCATTTTGTGACATCAAATCCATTGTCAATAAGAGAACAGAAAATGGAAAACCACTTGCGATTTCTTTTTTACAATAACAAAGTCAAAAAACATTCAAAACAAGGATAAAGTTTGAAAGAAAACCATTTCAAGCATGTGCTGGCTCCGTGCGCAAGCGATTTGTCATTCTGTGTCTGTACTCTTATCGACAATGGCTGAGAGCCAATCAGATTGCGAGATTACGCTCTGTTATTGTAAAATGAATAATATACATGAAATAATTTCAGTTCTGTGACTGGCTGACAGTGTTGCACTTTATTCCAAAATGTACTGAAAGTTTGAAATTAGACGTTGTCATGGCGATTAGCAATATATAGTCAAAATTAGCCAATCAAAATTCAAGAAAATATTTAAGGTGGGTAATGGCTATACACAAGCTACAAAGTTCCTCAAAAAGGCTGCAAAATTACTTCAAAAAACATCCCCAAACAAAACTGGAAAAAATTGTCTATATGGTTATTAGCAAGTGGAGGAATAGTCTGGTGGATTGTTTTCTATTGTTGAAAGTCAAAGTCCCGGCACGAATTGGTTACGAAGAATTGCAAAGATGCCTGTAAGCTGTTTGAAAATTATTTCACCTATAGATGTATTATCAGTACAGGTAATCGCATGATTTAGAGTACAATTTAGGATAAACATTTAGCGTCAATATTTTTAACAAAATTACCTGTACAAATAATAATATGATGCTTCAATAAGACTAACCTTTCCTGGAATAACAAAGGACTGTGCCCAATTATCTTTGACCCCCTTCTCACTTGATCGCTCTCTTCCTAGTGGGCTGCCAGCTTCAGTTGTTGGGCTGCTTGTTGAGACACTTCTTTGGCTCTGAATCATTAAAAAATATAATTTACAAAAAGTCATAGCCCTAAATCAAACTGGTATTCTGGGTGAATGGTGTGGAAAACTTCTATTACTTTCAATGTGTGTGGTAGCTGAATCATGCAATAATATTATTGGTTTGGGCTATTAAACCAGGATGGAAAGAATGCACTTTCTTTTTAATTCACATTCATGTGCACTACTTCACCAGTAGGGTCCTAGATATATATCTTATGTTGCTTTTAAGTATGCAGACTAGCCAATTTATTCATGTTTATATACATTTCTTGAAAGTACTTGAGAAAATATCCAACTTAAAGCACCATTTGAATTCCCAGTGACAAAACTTAGCACCTTCAAAAATACATTGGCACACAAATCAGTCCATTACCCGCAGCATGGATAACGGATAAATCAACAGATAACCTGCTGGTAATACAGCAGAAAATATGGTACTACTTTTTTTTTTTTTACTAATAATTATTATACAGACTGTATATACTTCCATAATTTTATTTGTTGAAAATAGTGTGAAGTGAAAAAATAATAATAAAAAAACTATTTCCTGATTGGCTGAAGTACCCAAATTCAAAATGTTTTGTTTACATTCTGAATTGTGATTGGTTCTCGTTGTCTAGGTGGCCCCAGTTATAGTAGTCGCACTGTAAGTGAAACACTGATGTCACGAATAATATGAAATGACCAAAAGAATCCGACCAAAATATATACATCTTACCACAGCAGAAGCACTATCATTATAATCTAAACCATGTCCAGTTTGCTGTGGGCTGCTATTCCTATCAACAATCTATAAGGAAAATACCTTGTGATTAGTGGATATTTTGTAGCTGTTCACATCAAGTTAAAATAAAATATGTGTCTTACCGCAGCTGAAGAAACACTATCATTTCCAGTTGAACCTTGTCCAGTTTGCTGCGGCTTACCATGCCCATCAAAAATCTATAAGGAGCAGAGACTTGTGAGAATTGATACTTTATCCCTACCCCTTAGTACCTTGATGTTACTGTTAGGGAAATTTCAGGGAAGACTTTGTAGGAACAACGTGACAAATAATTGTATTGTATTATTAGATATTATTATTGTTATTTACTATTAGTTTTTTGGGGAGGAGGAGGAGGGGGGGACAATAATCTTGGAGCCAAGCTCTGTTGTGACTGTGCCTTACCACTTCATCAGTGTTATTTGGTATTCATTATTGTTAACTTAGAAGTGGTAGAAGATGTATAAATAAATAAACCTCTGAGTCATGTGAACGAGTCTCTTATCACATCTACGATTTTCACACCTTTCTCCCTTCAAGCATGGTCAAACAGTCGCCACTAAGTTGAGAAAGCAAAACAAAATCCAAAGGCAATCTTAACCATCCTGGCCTTGAGTATAGATACGAGGAATTACTCGTACTTTATCGCTTTCGATTAGCACCAATGTACTTATATTATCAACGAATACTTCCAATACATTGACTTACCATGCCTGTTTCTTCGGTCCATAGATCTCGAAATTTTTTTATCATCTTTAGGCTTTTGATGAGACTTTCCACCATCCACATTTCCAACTCATAGAAATCTTTTCCATCAATTAATTCATCTATAGATTTAAAAGCACATTTAGTGATTTTTACTGAGTAAGCGCGCTTTTGAAACCACGCTATTATCCTAACCTAACGCAGTAACGGCTAACCAAACTCATCTGATTCCAATACAGTATCAGTGTGTCAGGAAGTTTACTACAAGGCCGATCTAATGATCAGATACATCAAAACGAACAATTAATATATTTTACATGGTTTAAATACATTTGCTAGCCATCTTAAAAGACTAATGTATCTTTACTTTGGCGTCGCGTCCATTTTGATGTTAACATAGCACCCTCTCACCTTCAAACCTTTCCACGACCTTTGCGTCGAAATTTCTCTCCGTTAACCACTGTTGTACCTCTTCAGGTGAAGAGGATTTTGTCAGATGGACATCGTACTGTGCATGTGAACTGGCCATGTCAAATGGAGTAAGAATACTAACTTCAGAGAAGAACTGACACTAAAACTTTGAACTTATTAGTTGACAACTTTGACAACTTACAGGACGGTTCAAAGAGGCCGATCAGTACTCGTGGTATGGTTTTATAGTTATGCGCGCACGGAACTATGGGAATGATGACTTCAAAAGGAAAGCTTAACCTAATATGGAAAGTGATGTAATCCGTGATGCGTTTTACCGCCAAAATATAAAGTTCATGAACGACATTTTAATTTTACATCGAAAAAAGATGGCTTTCAGTTGTGAAATGTGTCAAAGGGGACGAGTGCCTTTCCTTGCGCTAACATTAGCATTGATTTTAAACCATTACTGTCGTGCCCACCGTCACGATCCCGATTTTTACGTGACTTGCCAAGTAAAACAGTGCTGTGCTACGTACAAAAAGTTTGAAGGCTACAAGAGTCATCTTCGTCGCCATCACAAGGGATATGATTTAAGAGCGATAGAGGAAAATGCTGAAAATGACCAAATGGATGAAGATAGCTCAGTACATTCTGCAGATGAAAATGAGAACACACATGATAACCAGCTGTATGACAGGCCAGCGGATCAGCACGACGGTCTACCAGAACAGAACGAAGAGAACGCGTTAGGAAATCTACAGCTTAACTCAAAAAGCCACGGATTCGATAATTTCTGATACCACTTATATTGTAAAGAATACAATTAATTTGTTAAGAATGGGAGTTGCTAACCGACTAGATAGTGCTGGGATTCAGTTCTGTGCTGTTCCAGGTCTTCAAGAGCTTTTCGAGGATGACAACCCATTATCGAAACCTTTCCATGGTTTGATAGGAAAGACACAGCAGGCACGCTACTTCAAAGAACATTTCGGGCTTGTGGTAAGCAGGGACGGATCTAGAGATTTTGAAAGGAGGGGGGGAGGGGGGGGGGGGTCTGAATTTTGAAATCTAGAAGCTCGAAAATGCAATTTCCATCCATTCTGGCCATCAAATGGTTCCCTCTTCCTCCCCTCCCCCTCTCCTGTCCCCAGGACCGCCAAGCTACGCAGGCTAGCATTCAATCAAATATATATATATATCAGACCAGACTCAAAGGGGGGCACCGGTCCCCCATGCCACCCCCCTGGTTCCGCCCCTGTCAAGTTAAGTCTCAATTATATGCATTTGTCATTTTAAATTTAACTTGCAAGTTGGGTTTTACACACATCATGTAAAGGACTGTAAGCTATACATGTATGTAAGACTTGTCCAGCTCTATTAATAAATTTGCAGAAATTCACAGCTTTGAAATATTACCATTATACCTGCACTTCATTTGTTTTTCAGATTTAAAAATTTTTTTTTTTTTAACCACAACATACAGTCAAACCTTTATTAAGCGGTCACCTTCGGTCATTCTCTCCTATACATGTAGGAACCAGAGCGCCATCTGCTTGGATACAACCATACTCAATTGAGAACTGGTACTAAGCGTAAAAGGACTGCTCGGCATGATGAGATGATTATTATTCCTTTGCTAAATAGCCTTGAGGCAATGTTGAATGAACCATCAATACTATTTGAGGTACATGTGTGATGTGCATATTCTTTATATATTATGTAACTTTCAGATAGCATGTACATGTATTTCACAGTTGTAAACTTCTCTTGGATATTAGTACATGTACTTTATCCAGTATGGGAAAGGGCAAAGGACTGACTTGTAACTAGCAGAAACCACAACAAGTATAGAGTGATTTTAACTTAACCAGTGAAATAGTTAGTGAGCTAATGAGTAATGAGGAGTCGGTACTCAGAAGCTTTTTATCACGCTTGTAAATTGTAGACCCCTTAAAATTGTATGTAAAAAATAAAATTAATTATTACTAGTGAAATACATGTAGACATTAGAGTGATTCCAATAATCCTGGGCATTACTAAACTACACCAATTTCATTTATTTTTTATTTCAATACACACTATTAGACACTCAATATTTTATTTTATTTTGTTTCTTTGCATCTATTAAACATTGACAATTAAGTAGTGCCCAGGTTTATTGGAATCACTTACACACTAACTGACATTAGACTTAGTAGTAGACATTCACAGCAGAACATTATTATAATTATATATTACAACAACATGATGTGTTTGTATCTAATTACAGATAGAACACCCTCATCAAAATCAAGTTCAGAATGGTCGCATTTATGACTTTTGTGACAGTGAAGCATACAAGTGCCATCCACTATTTTCAAGAGACCAAAGTGCTTTACAGATAATGCTCTATTATGATGATGTGGAAGTGGTGAATCCTCTTGGCAGCAAGACAAAGAAGCACAAGATAGGTAATCAAGTATTGTTAACATATGGAAATAAATTTGTGGATGTGAGGGAATAATAATTATTATGTGGAAATAACTTAGAGTGATGGCACTGAAACAGATATTAGTCAAGTAGATATTACTAGACACTAATTCCATTGTTTTCTTTTTTTTTGATTTGACTATTAGTCAGTTCAATAATATAACCTACATGTACTTGTCTATAAATATATACAATTAAACAATACTTCTTTGATTTTGATTCAGTGTTTAAATAATAATAATTATATATTAGAGCTGCATGGACTTGTGACTTTATTTACAACATGTATACCTTTCAGTCATACTATATATTTATGTGTGTTTGTGTCACTGTATTTAATTACAGGAGTTTTCTACTACACCCTTGGAAATATACGCCCTGTTCACAGATCTCAGTTGAAAGCAATCCAGCTGCTTGCTATAGTGAAAAGACCATTAATTACAAAATATGGTGTCAATGCAGTTTTAGAGCCATTTATGCAAGAAGTTAGAGAACTAGAAAAAGATGCTGGGTGTCAGTTTATTGTAAATGGTGAGAGGAGGTCATTTGCTGGAACCATTGCATTTGTTTCTGGAGACAATTTAGCATCACAGGAACTTGGAGGGTTTAAAGTGGGACCAGGTGCACACCATAAATGCAGAGAATGTACATGTATGGGTTCTTCAATAGACATTCAAACAAAGGTATAAATTAAAATATATTATTACTAAAATACTACATTTTTACTATTTTAAAATGTGTTAGCTATTTTATTGATTATATCTGATTTACATTCTAGTTTCATGAGATGCTTTTCAATTTACGAACCACACATAACCATGATGACCAATGTGAAGAAGTTGACAATGATCCATCACTCTCATCAAACTATGGTGTGAATTTTGCATCTAGTTGCCCTATGCAATTCAAGATATTTCCATGTCATTGGTGGATTGCCAGGGGATGCCATGCATGATGTGTTAGAAGGTGTTTTGCAGTATGAGTGCAAAGAACTTCTAAAGTATCTTATACGGGAAGCAAAGTACTTCAATTTGGATCATCTCAATTCAAGTTTGAATAATTTTGATTATGGCTATCAAAATGACAAGAATAAGCCATCACTTATATCAGATGCAGTTATAAACTCTGAAAGTAACACACTTCATCAGAAAGGTAAGGAAGAATGAGAGATACAGTCAAACCTCTTTTAAGCGGCCCTCTGTTAAGTGGTCACCCTCTATTAAGTGGCCACTTTCTCTCGAAAGCGGTCAGTTGGCTATTTCCCGAGGGTGTGACCCCTATAGGTTTGACTGTATGTAGATAATTACCTCACAAACTCAAATAGGGATATCTGTACAGTGAAGTTGTTTTGTATGTATAGTTCTTCCCGTTGGCTAATTGGAATACAAATATTTGCACATTATTCCCAACTAATTATTCCCAGTTA
Source organism: Actinostola sp. cb2023 (assembly GCA_033675265.1). NCBI lineage: Eukaryota > Metazoa > Cnidaria > Anthozoa > Actiniaria > Actinostolidae > Actinostola > Actinostola sp. cb2023. The sequence goes on along the minus strand of JAUJYZ010001183.1, from coordinate 156,799 downwards.
ATTATTATTATTAACTGAACACATTATTTTCTTCAGCTTCCCAAATGTGGTGTTTGGCAAGGTTTCTTCCTTTGATTCTTGGCGCTAATGTCCCCGAAACGGATGAAAAATGGCAACTATTCTTACAAATGTTGGAAATAACTGATATAATATTCTCACCAGTAACAAGTCCCAACCAATCTGCAAACTTGGCTTTACTAATAGAAGAACATCACCTTGCATTTAAAAGATTGTATCCGAATTGCTCAATCATTCCAAAAATGCACTATGTTGTTCATTACCCTAGGGTGATGACCAGGTAATATATCCTTGTGCTTTGTATATAAGAGCTACAGTTTTATACACCAACATGTATGTCTATATATATTTGGCACTTCATTTCAGGTTAGGACCAATGGTAACCCACTGGTGCATGAGGTTTGAAGCAAAGCATAGACACTTTAAGAGTGGATGCCAGTAAGGATCGAGACTAATTCTTCAACTCAAAAAATTCGAATTTAATTTTCTTTCACCATATCATTCCTTTCGATGACCTATTTTAGGGAAAAATACTAAAAAGTTCCAGCGATTTTTATTTTAGGAGAAATTTCCAGTTTTTAAAAACCCGTCTGTCGACCGAAAATTTTCGGCTAAATAATAAGCCAAATTTGAACAGTCGGTGTGTGTTCGCCTCTAGCTCTACAACAATGACATTCAGTACACTGAATAAACGTTTCATGGTCTTTTCTACTGCATAATTTATTTTTCTGTAACTTCTGTAGTTGTTTTTCAAATTTGGTTTTAAAAAGGTATACTGAGCGCCATGAACGGAACGTTGAAATATAGGCAATGTTTGAGATACGAAAAAGGAATCTGGTACATCAATTTTTGAAGAAAACGCCATGTCCCAGGAAAGCTTCACGTTTGCTCTTTCAGTTTAGAAAGTTTCCAGCTTGGGAATTCAATGTAGCATTTTTGAGAAATAAAACTATTAGGCTTGGGACTGCCAAAATTTGCATAATTTTCGTCCTGTGGCGGACATTTTTGTCGTTAAAACACAAAACTTAATTCCAAAACACGACTATCTTGCACTTTTAGTTGATCGCTGCCAACTGATAACAATCTTGGAGTTAATAAGAGTTATTTTCAACCATATTTGAGCTATTTCAGCCACATAAGCTCCTAAAATAGTGACAATTAGCATATTCATTGATCAAATATAAACACCGTTTCCGAAAATTGTGGTCCTTCACTCTAAAATGCTTAGAGTTTGCTCCAAATAAGATTTACAAACAATTGCACTGATTTCTAGTTCAAACTGGCGCTTTATCATGAAGAGTTCGGATATTTTGACACGATGCTCCACTTTGTTGACAAGCCAATTATGTAACGCAATGTAGCTGCTGCAAGTCACGCTACTGCCCTTCGAATAATTTTTTTGCGGCATGAAATAATAGTTTTAATCATAAAATATAATACTAAACAGAATTCATACTTGCTTGAATGGGTGGAATTTCGTATAAACGTTGTTTAAACAAAATTCGTATTTTGCTGTTATCTGATCGACCATCTATGCTAATTTTAACTTTTGCGAGAGTTATTTACGACTATCGAAACACAAACATTGTTGAAAATCATTCCTATTGACTCGAACATTGTTTTCCATCAGCAGCAATCAACTAAAAATGCAAGATAGCCGTGTTTTGGCGTTAGGTTTTGTGTTTGGATGACAAAAATGTCCGCCACAGGACGAAAATTATGCTAATTTTGGCAGTCCCAAGCATAATAGTTTTATTTCTCAAAAATGCTACATTGAATTCCCAAGCTTGAAACTTTCTAAACTGATAGAGCAAACGTGAAGCTTTCCTGGGGCATGGCGTTTTCATCAAAAATTTATGTACCAGATTCCTTTTTCGTACCTCAAACATTGCCTATATTTCAACATTCCGTTCATGGCGCTCAGTATACCTTTTTAAAACCAAATTTGAAAAATAACTACAGAAGTTACAGAAAAATAAATTACACAGTAGAAAAGACCAAGAAACGTTTATTAAGTGTTCCTTAATATCATTGTTGTAGTTCTAGAGGTGCACACACACCGACTGTTCAAAGTTGGCTTATAATTTAGCCAAAAAAAATTAAGTAGATAGACGGGTTTTTAAAAACTGGAAATTTTTCCTAAAATAAAAATCGCTGGAACTTTTTAGTATTTTTCCCTAAAATAGGTCATCGAAAGGAATGATATGGCGAAATAAAATTAAATTCGAATTTTTTGAGTTGAAGAATTAGTCTCGATCCTTACTGGCATCCACTCTTAAGCAACTAGCCACAGCACTAGGCAATTTTACAAACTTGCCTTGGACTTTGGCAGAAAGACACCAGCATCGCCAGTGTTATGAGATGATGAATATTCATAAAGCAATAGAGTGTGGCCCAGGTAGTCTGTTATGTTAATTTTCCCTATTATTTATATATATATAATAATTCACATGCATTACTTTTGCAATCATCTGATCACACTAACTTGTCAAAATATATTTTTTTTATAGGAAAACAAAGTGATGCCAGTAACAAGGAATATTACAAGTTATTATGTGACAAGGATAGAAATATTGATGAAAATACACAAATACATGAGTGAGTAGTGCTCAGTAATCTGTTTGGCATTGATTACAATTTAAAAGTAGGAAAAAGACTTCCAAAATGCAATGGAACTCAATAAATAAATGAATATAATGTAAATTATAGTTTTTTTGTTTTCCAGACCATCCTGGGTTACAGTGTCTGGCACCAAATACAAGGTTGGAGCAGTTGTTCACACTGGATTTCACAACTTATTACCAGCTTTTTCGATTATTAAGAAAATAGTAGTGGTAAATGCAGACTTAGACAGACTTTATTTTGTTATTAACAGTCTGAATACAACTGCATTTCAAGAACACTTCCATTCATATGAGATTAATAAACCACGTGTTGATAGAGTGAATGTTTGTACACAAGAGGACTTTGTTTCATTTTTACCAACACATTTCACAAATCCTGTGAATGCAGAAGGTACATATGTTTGTATGAAGTATGATGTTGATTTATTAAATGTATGAATTAGAATCATCTCATCAGGAAATACAGAAAAACACTGTTGTCATGGCCACAAGTAGTTCCAAGTTGTATGATTGTTTAGTACTTTTATTATTGCTGTTACATTTTAATAGATAGATATATAGAAGCATTGTTTTTCAGCATATCATTAAAATAATATTTGAGTCTGAAAATTATCTACGCTTATAAAATGACTTGGATAATGCACATGCAAGAAGGCAAAAGTCCTTAAATGATATACCCATGTCAAATATACAAAGAATAGAGGGCCATGCTGCTAAATCCCAATGCCCATTCCCTAACTCTGTGGTCTCCAAACATTAGTGGGACAGGGTTTGTGCACCATAGATATTCTTATCTTAATAGCCATATTCAATTTTTAAGCGTTCTGACAGTTGTCTAGTTCTCTTTATATGTGACGAGCCGCAGCCCGTTGACAACCAATCTGAAACCGGATTCATTCCTGCATTCATGAAATATTTTGTATGCAAATGAAATTAATACCATTGTCGAACAGTTGAATGTCAATTTTAAAACACTTGTAAGGATATTACATAAGTCACTAAAAGCACTGGAAGCCAGAAAGGATAGTCGTTTCCCAGCAGTGTGAAATATATAGTAAACTACCACACAAAACTATAGTTTTATAAAATAACTATGATATAACGCGCACTCTGATTGGCCAAAGGATGCGTATTCCGCATGCTTTATGAGAGCACACAGCACGCGCGCGCTGATATTCAAACATTTTTGTAACAAACAAAATTGAAAACTTGCCTTAAAATCATAATTGTATTTTATAAAAGAAATAGAAAACTTGCCCGCTGTGCTATGTGCAGACTTATAGCACTTGGGGACTGATCAGAACACTCGAGAAGTGTTGAGAAGCACTCCGCTACGCGTGTTCTGATCAGTCCCCGCGTGCTATAAATCTGCACATAGCACGCGCGCTCGTTTTCTATTTCTTCATAGCAATACAGTCGAACCTCCAGTAAGCGACCACCCAAAATGTCAAGCTTTGTGGTCTCTTACGAGAGGTTCCAACTATAGTGATTTGACTTGGAACTGAACTTTTAGTATTTTGGGAAACTGGTCGCATACGAGAGGTGGTCGCATACGAGAGTGGTCGCAACCGGAGGTTCAGTATACATCTTCAGCATCTTACACTGATCATTTACTGCGTAATCGGAGTAAAATGTACTACAGGCTGACCTTTACAATAATATTGACCTAGTAATTGATGCCGGTTTTTGAAACTGTGCAACAGTGGAGAAGCGTGGCATCGGATATAATAGGTGCAATAGTAGAACCAGACATACTGTATTTGATTTAATTGTTCTGTGGTAGAGCTTAAAGGAGAAAGATTTAAAATATTTTGATTTGAAAAAAAAAATCCCCTAGAGCACAGCACACCAGCAATACATCCCACTCACCTACAGTAAGAGCCACGACCTTTCTACTGCAAAGCGAGCGTGTATGCTAATGGCCTCCTTGGTTCGGGGCGCCCAAATGAATGAGTCTTTGTTGTTCCAAGGAACTTACGCGCCTTTACCCGATTGCATGGGAGGCCAACTACCGGGACCCAAAGCCACAATCACGCCGCCGCGTATTGATAGTTACCTTTTACTTTCGTCGAGTATGCTATGATTACATTTTTCCAGTATTTATTAATGATTTCTGTTGCTCATCTATGCATGTGGGACCCACGTACTGATATCGTGATGCGCAAGCTCAATTTGCAATTATAAATAACTGTATGTATTTGAGAGGTGACTCCAGAAACTGTTATGAAAAGTTTTCGTTTAGTGTAAATGTTTTCCTAGAAGTCTGAAATACCAAATCACCTAAGCCTCAGTGAGCCGTGAGGTCACCTTGATAAATAAAAAACCTTTTTTTATATAATTTCTTCTGAGTACTCTCAGAGAAGCATCTTCATTTTATATTACGGTATTTACACTGTATTACCTGATTTGATTTCAACCTGTGTTGCATAATTATATGTCGAGTATTCGGATTCGTAAGCCGTTTACTAATTAGTTACAAGTATTCACCCGCAAGGTTACATGCATGATAGCTGCATGTCGCGGATTCAAATCATTCGGGGTACGAAGTTTCCACATTAAATGTTCGAATTCGAAATCTCCGTCGTTGTGCTTATGTTGCCAAGCGGCATTCGTTTAAAAACTCCACTGCGGCTCGTCATGGTACAAACTATACAGAGAGATGCTGTGAATTTTATGAGTTCACTGATGGTCGTAATAAACGATCTCATACAAACATTATCAATAATTCAACACCCTTGTAGATTCATGTGAGTAGCCTTTCAACCTCAGCTAGCCCAAGTCAAGATCCAGGCTAAGATCGAAAATGACTCTTGAACAAAATATTTATTGACTCTTGAAAGAGTTGTCACACTCTTCAGAAGGATCCATTTGAGTATATAGCAGAGTCAGTTGACTCTATCAAAGTGTCCACCGACTCTACAAAGGGTATACTGACCCTTCTAAAGAGTACCAAGGTTCTCCTGAAGAGTTCTTTTGACCCCACGTATGGGTCAAAACAACCCCTTGTGTCAAAATGACTCTCTGAAGGGTCAAAAATGACTCCTCTGTTTTTAAAGTGTGGTGACCATCCAGCCGGACCTGTGGCAAAGTCTTGTAATATATGCGATATGCCACAGGGTGACCAAATCACCAATATCACCATCGGACACCAACGCATAATGAGATGCACCGTGGTACCATCCGTCACCACTCGTACCGATGGTGACCATCCAGCCGGCCCTGTGGCAAAGTCTTGTAATATATGCGATATGCCACAGGGTGACCAAACCACCAATTTCACCATCGGACACCAACGGATAATGAGATTCACCGTGGTACCACCGTCACCACTCGTACCGATGGTGACCATCCAGCTGGAGCTGTGGCAAAGTCTTGTAATATATGCGATATGCCACAGGATGACCAAACCACCAATTTCACCATCGGACACCATCGGATAATGAGATGCACCGTGGTACCATTCGTCACCACTCGTACCCATGGTGACCATCCAGCCGGACCTGTGGCGAAGTCTTGTAATATATGCGATATGCCACAGGGTGACCAAATCACCAATTTCACCATCGGACACCATCGGATAATGAGATGCACCGTGGTACCATCCGTCACCACTCGTACCGATGGTGACCATCCAGCCGGCCCTGTGGCAAAGACCTTCGATAATGGTTTGGTCACCCTGTGGCATATCGCATATATTAAAAGTCTTTGCCACAGGGCCGGATGGGTGGTCACCATCGGATACGAGTGGTGACGGATGGTACCACGGTGCATCTCATTATCGGCTAAAAAACATTAACAGCAACTATCGTGTATTTGCCACAGGACCGGCTGGATGATCACCATCGGATACGAGTGGTGACGGATGGTACCACGGTGCATCTCGTTCTAAAATTTCTTCACGGTACGCAGGCATGTGTATCGTATCCTCTGCGCGCGCTTGTGATTCAGTGTCAGCCGTTTTCACTGGCTCGCGCTGTTGTAAATTCACCATAGTAACAATTTTCGTTAATTACGTATTGTAACGAACTCTTTTTACCCTGATGATGGCCACAATGGCCGAAATCTCGGAATAAATTCCCAAAATCTCAACGCAGAGGATACGTTATTTATTCATAAACAATATTGTTATTCTTGTTGATACGATACGAGTTGTCGGTACAAAATAACATTACGGTACGTTACGCAAGCCGAGGGTTCCCCTGCCATACAAAGGAATTCCAGTTATACCAGGCTTAGTGACTCGAACGTCGAACGTTCAATTACATCGAATCCAATCGAATTCTATCGAATTCAATCTTCGATATGTTGAATTCGATTGACTAGGTTCGAATTTTCCAACTTTTTTATGAAGAAAAAATATTTTTGATAAATGCATGCCGCATATCGGGAATCGAACCCAAGGACCTTTGCCTTACTAGACCACACTTTACACTGTATACTACTGAGCAGTCCAGATTAGTATCAAATTTGATAACGCTCTTTTGTTTTGATATTTGAGAAATCAAAACATTCATTAGCCAATCAGAAGTCAGTATCAGGCTGAAGACGGCCAACAAATGTTTCAGTTGAATTGGGGAGAATTCCGATGATGTTATTATAAAACATCAATGTATTTAAAAATGAAAGATATATTGTACACTTGCATGATTGATAAATTTAAATTATCCTTATTATCCCGTGCTATACATCAGTCAAATCCAAGAGCGCTCATACTCATTTGACCTCAGATGCTGGTTTTCTGAAAGAGAAATTTAATAATAGCATTTATTAAATTATCTTAGGAAAGCATTTGGGGAGAAGATGAATTTAAATTACATACTGAGACAACGATAAGACTCAAGATACCCGGCCGGGAAGATATCTGGATATTTACAACTACACGTGGCAAAGTCCGTTCTTACTTCTATTTAAAACTAATAATAAAGCGGTATAAACCTCGCATAATCAATAATTCTGATAGGAAATATCGCCAATAGAATGTAATCGAGAACAGCAGTATGGAACAGCTACCGAATCAACCCCCAATCAATACCAAACGCTAGTTGCTATAGTATACCATTTTCACTACTAAAATCCCCGCTCATTGTCTCGGTGCGATTAAATTATGGGAGAATGAGATTGGACCGAGGCCATGAGCGAAGCGCGACGCGGACGTACGTACGTACAGGAAGTAAGTAGAGCGAGTAACGGCGTCGCCGAAGGGGAGGTGGCAGGGTCGGAAAAATATTTTCGTCGTCCTTGTAGAAGATCGTGTAAAAGCCCCGAAATTGAATAATTTGGTTCTTAAATACCCGAATAAAAGCACGTGGTGATGCAGGGCATTCCAACAAACCCTCCCGAGGGAAATGAGACTCATGATTCGCATCCGTTGGTATTTCACGGAGTTTTTCAGTAATGAAAATAGGCTTCAAATTAGCGCTTTGAAGCGCCAGCTCGGTACAGAAAATAACTCACCGTTTGCTAGGATTTCGCTCCATTGCTCCGGAATCCAGCCCAAGTGAAGCTTTGAATAATTCTCTTTCACGTCATAGCTTTGAATTTCGCAAAGACTTTCGGGAATATTAATAATCTAGAAAATGAAACCTTTACTGCGAGAAAAACGGAGAGATCCGAATTATGACGTCATAATCCTTTTAGCCGAAAATATTGGCGTTATCAAATTTGATACTAATCTGGACTGCTGAGGTAACTGATAAATATTTCTGGACAAATAATGCTTTAGCTGTTTTGATGAAGCTCGCTAACATTACAGAATAGGCGACTTGCATGAGTACCAGAATGCTTTGCCCATTTTCTTTTGTTAGATAATTAGCACCAATTGTCTTACTATTCTGGGAATAAAAATCTGAATAAGAAAGAAAATTCCCAAAGCATTCTGGTAGTTGTAGTAAAACACGTCATCATGCAAGTCGCCTATTGAAAAGCATTTGTTTTGCATTTCCTCTTGGGAAATCAGGAACCATATAACCTAATTAATGACGTTCTTCTCATAGGACCATATTTTGCTTGAAAATTATTGTCTAACTTTCGCTCGGGATTGTGGGATATATTAAGCTCGCGCGCCCTCGGTGAATACATCTGTCAGTTAAAAAAAGGTTTATGTACGTACATACATACATATTTTATTTAGTACCATATTTGATAAAAAAAATATTACAAGTTGATAAAGAGAAATTAAACTGACATTTAGGTACAAGCCATCTACTGATAACCATACGGCTAACCTAGATAGATAGCTTTTAACCTCCAAGCCCGAAATGTATTGTGGATCATATGTAAACAATGTCAGCATGCACATACAGAAGAAAATATGCCGGCTCCATATTGCGAAGACAAAGTTTGGGAAAATTCACATTGTTGTGACTTTCGCTGACTCCATTCACATCGCCCATAGTGCATTTCGGGCTTGGTATGCAACATGTAGCAAAACCTTCACCAACCATTTTTGAAATAGCTGTATATCCCACAACCACTCGCTACAGGTCATTAACCTACACACAGATCTTTGTAAACTATGTTCTTTGTCAGTCTCAACAGTTTCCATGAAATGTAATATGAGTTTGAACCCTTATTGTAAGAAAATTTGAAAACACCTCCGGGAGCTCGAGGAAAGTAGACTCTTTAAACATGACGGGTGTCTTTGCGTTCTTGCATCATGGTTAGTGCATACCTTATCGATCCGACTAGAGTGGGTGGAAATTTAAGGGGCAAGGCTAATTAAGGTTAATTTTAAATATTATACTTTTCCACTGCGACATGTAGTTGGACCAATAAACTTGATGACAACCTGGATTACTTTCTTTTCGGCATGTTTACAAAAATCGTGCAACATTAAAGTCAAACATGAATACTGGACAATGCAACGAAGGACGGTATAACATTTTTCTGAGAGCTGCTATTTATATTGATACTCAGCTATAATTACATGCACAAGTTATTACTCGTGCCTAGGCCTAAGGCCGTATAAATCGGCATAGGTCAGTAGCCATGTCCGCAAAAACTATCTGACAGAATATAATTCTTTTTACAGAATACCAATGAAATATTGTCATAAACTTGCCATGATTCATCTGCGGTGCTCTTCAGCGCGGGGTAACTCGGATGAAACGTCGCCCCGCCAGAGAACCGCTGGAGATCTTGTCGCTTCATCAGGCGGAGCGACGTTTCGTCGTAGAACGCGCCCGAAGAGCACCGCTGGATTATCGAGCATGGAACATCTGAAATGACGCACGGTAGTAGTAATAAAGGTTAGCTCAAATCACCACCCTTCTGGAGCCCACGGTGCGTGTGTTTTTGAGAAAAGAAAGGGAAAAAGTCTGCTGACCATAGTTTAAAAATGAGAGGATGCGTGCGCAACATGGAAGCGCGCAAGAAAATGCGGTGCTGCTGGGTAAAAGGCTAAAAAATAACTTGGGTAATGCGCGCGCTCAGAGGTTAGCCCCACCCATGATTGAAGGCCCACGGTCCTGTAGAAAGGAAGGGGGTATACTGGTCAGCAGCAATACGACCAAAGTGAGCCTCTCAGACATAATAACTTGGAGTCAGCGGTTGAGGGGTTGTGGATTACATAATGCGTTGTGATTGGAGAGGGGTGTTCAGTCATGACCAATTTCCTACCTCTTAACATCCATAAGGATATGGCCGCAGAGAGAGAACGAATAAAGTTATTTGGAAAAGATTACAAAGAAACCTTGTTCATTATTTGGAAACACACTTGGTACCACACTAGCCCCAACGGGCATGAGCCGGGGAAAATGGAATCCCTATGGACTGTTTGGGAATAGTGGTAGACTGTGTTTGAAACTAGTGAATTGAGTGGTCAGAGAACGTTTTGGATTGGGAATGACGACGGGTGTCCACACAGCCGAGAAGATGTTTGGAGGAGATATTAGAGATGGTGCGTGTCAAGAAAGTCACAGTAGACAACAACACAGTGAGTTTCGACTACCATTACTTATATCTGTGGAGAGCGTGGGAAACAGAGAAGGAAAAGAAAACACGACGGCCAGCGGCCTATTTCTAAGTGTGTAAACGTGGAAACACATAAAGTGACATTGGACGACCAAAGATAACCATTGAAAAGTGGGGTCGTAAGGAGAGTTCTTCTTATTCCACCAGAAATATATGGTATTTCCGTGTGTGCGAAACGAATCAGGATTCAAAGCCCCCAAAAGAGATTTAGTGCTGGCGTATGAATTTTGGTTTAGAAAACCGAGATGTGCATGATTGTAACATCCCCAAGAAGTACCGAAAGGATTTTTGAAGAATCCTCAAAATGGGAGGTGGGGATGGTGGAATGGGTGGCGAGACGGCGACGCAACAAAAGAAGACGACGAGAATTGGATGTTAGAATCCTGTGGACATCCTGTGTGATTGCAACAAAAACCAAGACGGGTGTCCTTTTTTAAGAGAGTTCAAGGGTGGGTGTGTGGAGTTATAATGCGAACGGCTGCGGTCCAAGTCCAAACTCGAGTTTACAACATATGGTTGTGAGATTGTTAAAGAAACAGGTCAACCAATGTTGTTGCGTGGAGAAGATGTCTACCATTTGAGACGAAGGTTATGCGGTGGTAGTATTAAATCCGTACTGCGGAGAACATTTCAATTAGAGAGTTTTAGATTAAAGTTTTTTTCGTTTATGACGCGGAAAACCGCAAACCGCGGTTATGCAAGTTAGCAGTTAGCAGTTTGACGTTTGGAAACTGTGCGGAGACCTTTTTTAGATTAGTGTTTCACAGCTTTCACCGCGACGTATAGAATTATTGGGACAATATCAACGATGGCATCTGCCATGAGGTATGTGTTCCCGGTGGGGGGTGGGGGGGGGGCGGGGGGATGGGGGGGGGGGGGGGGTGGGGGGGGGGGGGGGGGGGGGGGGGGGGGGGGGGGGGGGGGGTACCTCCCAATGTCACACAGTGGTAGGGTGGTGATCGGCGGTCTCTTTTAGGGGTTCAAATATTATCCTTTTGTGTACCTTTTAGGGGTTCCGACACAACAGTCATTACAGCGTAACACGAAGTCCGTACCTTTTAGGTCCATTGACCAAAGACGAGATATTCCAGTCACATAGATTCGATATTCAGCAACACTCCCCTTTTCCCGGCGCCATATATGGCCGTACCTTTTAGGGAGTTCGAAATTAAACATGGCTTCAACAGCCCTTGTAATTTATGCGTACCTTTTAGGCCGGTCGTTTTCAAACCGACCGGCCGATCACCCCTACCACTTGGACCAAACGGGAGTACCCCCCCCGGCATATGTGTGTACTTCAGTGTTTTTGTTGTTACTAATTGCTCGCTTTTACAAATTAAATGAACTGAATCTTTAGACATGAGAAAAACACGGTAATTCACATGACTCGAAAGCTCACATGGTTGTTGTCCCATTTATTTGTGTTATATAAGACCGTATTTCAACGATATCGTTGGGAATTATTGACATTGATTATTAGTGGGATCCCTGTGGAAAGCTTCGACTCTAAAAAATGCAGAGCGTTCTTCGTCCTCAGTCGACCCCCGCAAAGCATATTGGGTTCTACGCGCATGCACACTATACATGAAGTCTGTCACAAGAAAGATTACAAATAGCACAAACCAATCAGGGAAAGCACGGAGGTCACGGGGCCAAAATATAAGTTCTTTCATCGTCTATAATCTTTTTATTCTTCTCTCTCCTCCGGTTTTATGTTATTATAAGTGATGTAGTCTCTACTAAAAGATCAGACCCAATATTTGCTCCTTCGGTGGTCAAATTAGGGTATACTCTAAGTCGCAAAGCACAAAAGCTATATGGATAGATCCTAAGACAAATGAAATCCACAGCGAATCTCTTGTCGATCGGGAAGCAACCTACAGAGTGGCAGAAACTGCAGTCTGTCTGCCGTCTGCGTATATTTTTTGCATTCCAAACTACGCGATCTCTATCCAACTAAACACGGAACAGATCTTTACTATCATGATTCGTATACTGATTATATACGTATCCTCTCTGAGAGTAAAGGCTGTTAGTTCCTTTGGCGAGCGGTGTATTTTTTGCGGAACTATATAAATACAAGGAAATTTCATACACAGTACGTGACAAGATAAACGAGCGCTTCTACAACGATAATACTGATTGCATAACAAATCTAACCGTATTTTACTAGCATTTAGTAATATAGTCATACTCACTGCCAATCAGCGGCCCACATTTGTGACGCTCTATATCTCTAAAGGAGCTTTTATCAATGGATTCATTAGTATTCTCTATATAGAGAATACTAATAAAGCTTATTTTCGTTTTTTCAAAGCCTTATTAGTATTCTCTATGTAGGGAATACTAATGACTTAACTTAGGAAATACTAGTAGCGCACCAATAGTTATATCCGTGCAATCGTTTAACTAAACTAGTACTAATAAATAGTAGCACAAATGCCTTTTATAATCATTTTTGTCTACTTGTAACTGTTTTAATTGGTAATACCCCCCTGCAAACAACCCCCAGCAAACCACCAACGGACAACTACCCTCACCACCCATCCATTCCCATTACAACAATCTTGCCATACGGGCCTCCTCCCTCCTATTACTACCTACACCCCAACCCCAAAAGTCCACCTCCAACCCCTCTCTTCCCCGCACCTAAACCACCCCAAACTCTTTCGTATCCCTTCAAACCCAACCCATCCGCAACCCTCACAGAACCCGCTTCAACACATTCCCATAAGAACTCAACCCCTCTCACGACACCACACCCCACACTCAACTCCTCATCAAAAGACACGACCCCCATCGGCGAACCCTACCTCAGCGGAAAAAACACCAGCTGAAAAAATCCCCTCATTCCGAACACCTCCCTATTGACCCACAGGAAAGCCATTATTAACCTCGGCACCATACAACTCTCTTCCCTCACAGACCCAGAATCCTCCAAAAAGGAACACTTCTTCAAATTTGTCCCGACCCCCAATGCAACTCCATTAACACCCTACGACAACTCCTACATCAATTCCGTAGCACACTCTACCTTAAGAATCACTTTAAGGACAAACCCACAACCGCCAATCCCTTTCCGCAATCCCAGTTAATGGAATCCTCCCAACCACCACTTATACCCCCAAACCTCCGCATCTACACCCACCTGGTCTGGCGAGAAAACTTGTCACCTCCTTTTAAAACCCTGACAAATCACCCTCATCCTACAACTAACCCCACCTGAAAGGCAGGGCCCTTAACCTCATGACAAAGCTAACAAGGACCATCTAAAACCCGCGGGACAAGGGGGTCGCCATTGTACTCTGGGCCTGTTCGCTTAGATGTATGTTGTAAATGTCGTGCTTACCTTCGACGACATTCCAAGCCTCATTCAGTTCGGCGAAAGCTCTTTTCACAAATTCCATACCTCTCCTTTCCTCGACTGACTTCAAGAATTCCTTACGCTTCCTGGTGAATCGGGATTTCGCCGTTGTTCTTATCTTTTTCGCCTCTTCTGCCATCTGTTTCTTATTTTGGCAAGACGGATTCGAATGTAATGGTATATACGCCAATACGAATGTAGACCAAAGGTTCAAACTGCAATCCCTTTATTGATTCTCACAATGATCGTATTATGCGTTCGGGATACGCGTTCGAATCTGAAACATACACGATTTAGGTCAGTTGACAATCGATAACACAATAAAGTAAAATAAAATATATTTACCCGATGGCCTTCTTAGCCTTTGGCAGATTGGTCGATATCGTCTAAGCTAATTGACACTAATTAACTTAATCACAATTATTACGTCATGCGTTTGCGTCATCCGTTACGTCAAACTTCGTTTTAGAACGAAACAGCGAGCAACGATAAAGATATCCGACTCGTCGAGGTACGACTATAGTACATCTTTAAACGTACTTGAGGTCACTTGAGGTTGCATATTCATGGTCGCCACAAAACGGGTCGAATAGTTTCCGAACGCCTATCGAACTGAATCCGAAAGTATGATTCGCTCAAATGTGTCAAATAGTTTCCGAGCGTATATCGAACTTAATCCGAAGTATTGTTCGCTCTAGGTTGGAAGACTAGAAGTCATGGGTCATCGTTATGTTAACAGAAGTGCGAACTCATCGTTCCAATCTCCTTTCTCACGCAAACTCAAGTACATTAAGGCCTGGGTCTCAAACTTTTCAAAATGGCCGCCGCAATTCAAGAGGGGGTAGTCTAATCCTTTCTCTTTGTAATATTTTCTCTTAACACTTTGGCAATTACAATATAGCCACGATGTTGACAATTACACATGATAGTTTCCATGGAAATATGGAATGCGACCTTTGAACTCTAATTTAAATAATTGATATAAAAGCCTCCTGCATTATATTAAAGCGTTTTAATGTGCAGGAAATTGTTATACAAGTGAATCAGAGTTAGTCCATAGTATATATATCCAACGAGGGCAATTGCAAATATTATCGGTAAGGCTGATTTAGGCTGAAATGAAATATGATACTCTCAATTTAAGATTGTTTAAAATTATTTTTCTTCACCGCCCTCGTTGGGGTTATAAGTAATGACTTACCCCCTATTCATATCCATAAAAATATCAGACATATGAAATCACTTTACTATAATGCAGAAGGCTTTTATAAAATGATATTTCAATTAGAGTTCAAAGGTCACATACCAGGTTTCCATGGAAACTGTTACGTAATTTTTGTTAAGGTCGTGACTATATATTATTTGTCAAAGTTTTAGGGTAAAACATTACAAAGAAAAGGAGAAAGACTACCCCCTCATCAAATAAACGGCAGCCATTTTGAAACCCAGGCCTTAATGCACTTGAGAATGTCATTGTCATAATGCCCGAGTGTACGCTCATTGAGCGTCTTGTTGTGCTTACAGTTGCACATATATATTATTATTTGAACTGCTGCTTAAACCATTGATACCAGAGTTTCTTTATACCGCATTTGAAAAATTAATGAACTGGTGTGACCATGGTTCCCTTATCCTGCGTAGCTGGCCCTGGAGAGGAGGGGATTGGGGAGGAGGAGGGGAGGGGAGGGGGGGGGATTGGGGAGAGGAGGAGGAGGGAGATTGGGGAGGAGGGAAGGGATGAGGGCCTGCCGCAATCCAGGTATTTTAGATATTTACGGCCGCCGCCGGCCGTAAATTCCTATTGGTCGAAAATAACCAGAGTAACGCGTGATTGGCAGTTAGATTCTAACACATCCCAGACCAAGCGAAGCCAAAGCATATCAAGTTGTAGTGTAGTCAAGATAATAATTTATTAGAGAAGTTCGATTTAAAACCTGAGCAATAGCAAGCCATAAGAGACTTTTTATCGGGAAAAGATGTGTTTTGAGTACTCGCACGGGGTTCGGAGAGGATTTTTCAAGCTTTTACTAGCGTTAAGGTACCAGGGGACCTTCGTGCCCACTGTTCACTGAAAGCCGCGTAGCGCACTAAACACTCGTCCAACATGTATAAAAGTATACATTTTCTTAAAGCTGAATAAATGCAGATTCTAAATATGTTGGAGATTATTTCCTATTTTGTAAATATATTTTGTTATTGGACATTTTAGAAAATTCGATCGGCCTTGTTCAAAGATAATTTTGCACGCGGGAATTCAATCGATTTCTAAACGGAAAGTGCCATTGTAATGAGCAGACTTTGTTCTAAAAAACTGTATCTCCGATTGTTGATACGTTGCCTCGTTTAAAAGTTATTTGATGATTTATGTGTAAATCGCTTAAAAACACATTAATGAAATTTGACAGCAAATATCTCCTCAACAAAAGCGTTTATCGGAAATCGGAGACACTATTTTTTTAAATAACGTGTGCTCATTACAATGGCAATTTCCCTTTAAAAATCGATTGAATTCCAGCGTGCAAAATTATCTTTGAACAAGGCCGGTCGAATATTCTAAAATGTGCAATAACAAAAAATATTTACAAAATAGGAAATAATCTCCAGCATATTTAGAATCTGCATCTATTCACCTTTAAGAAAATGTATACTTTTATACATGTTGGACGAGTGGTTAGCGCGCGCGCTACGCGGCTTTCAGTGAACAGTGTCACGAAGGTCCCCTGGTACCTTATAAACGAAGAAACAAATGGCCGTGTTGTGGTGATTTCACCTTTGTCAAGCATTCAGGCCAAGACCAAGTGAACATAAATGAACACTCTGGGTTACCTTGCTGCTGAATTGTCCAATCTAATGGCGGAAGACATCAACTGAATTGTTCACGGTTCAAGTTGTCTTCACAACCGTTTGGCGTGCTCGTGGTTTTCGAATCTTTAGGAATCCGCCAAATAAAACGTGTTTGGAAGCGAACAAATCAACTTATAATTCAAATGTCAAAGAAGTAGTGATCAAATTGTTTTTAAAATAAAATCCTTGAACGTGAGTTAACTTACACCCGTTCTCTTTGAAGCGCGACCCGCCAGTTGATTTCGAAATATACAAAGTCGATCTGGTTTTAGTCGCCTGTCAATCAAAAACTATCGACGCCAAAACGAGGTACTGATCCAACATGGCGGCGGGAAGTGATTCCACGTGCAGAGTTAGCGATTTGGATTACAGCTCTGTTTTATATTCATATGAAGACGAAACTCAAATATTCGACGGAAATCCGGTAAGTGCAATATTTAACATTGTGAAAGATGTCATTATAGCTCTCATTCCGTCGGATTTTAATCGTATTCCGAGCTCACCACTGTTGTACAGTAACACTTGTAACCTTTTATATATAAGCTTATGCTTAAAAGAAGTTGTGAAGTCTTGTATCAGTGCATGGCGTATTATATAAACGTACTTCATTATGTTACAGAGAGAAGCTGTTTTGTTTTGCAATACAAAAAATGGACGCGTAGAGGGCGCCGAAAGTGCGCCATTTCTATTCCCGAAGCGTTGTACTTATGACGGTTTGGTAAACCGCGTTGTGAGAATGCAAGTGGCGAGATACAATAAGTTGTCTGTAGACTCTGTCAAAATACTTCAGATGTATTACAAGAAAAAAGGAAAGTCAAAAGTAGTTGTTGTTATAAATGGGGACGAAGATATTGGAGCTTTACTTAGGGAATATCCAGCACCGACTTCTTTGTTAGAAGGGGGAAAGAAAAGTCCAGAAAGAACAATGTATTTAGCAGTAGACTGGATGACAAAAACACAAGGTATTGATGGACTTTAAAAGACAATAACGGCACAATAACACTAGCTTAATGACAGTACGTTATTTTATATTCAAATTATAGTATACATAAGAAAAACTTTTATTGAGAGCAATTTCAGAATTCCTGGTGGGCCGGGGAGAGGGGATAGTTACAGCTGGAACTTATTCATGCATAACAATAGAAGAACAATAGGGGATTTAAATAATGTGCGCATATCATTTGGCCAAGTATTCTGAAGTTGTACCATAATTTCGGAAGCCTCTCTTTCCTTTTTCAGCAGAGGCTGTCACACCAAGGAGATCTCCCAGGCTTAGCAATAATGATGCATATCATATTTTTGTGTTCAAGTTAACCAAAGCAAATAAAGGGGTTCTTCGGGTTTCCTCAAATTCCTCAGTCATTCATAAAGTTGCAAAGGATAATGATTTGAATTATATCAAGGCTTTGCTAAGGTTCCACTCTGCAAACGATATAACATTTGTGCCTTCTTATGGTCTCTACTGGTTACGAAAGGGCTCCAAGGAACCAGTAGCTCTAAACACTGATGAGGATCTAACATCATGCAAACAAGAGTATTTGTCAAAAACAGGTCGGCAGCTGGCATCAATTCAACTTGCCTGCAGATTTATCGAGAATAGAGGTGTGTTTACTATCTGTGTTCAACTACTGCAATACTTATTATAATTACATGTAAGAATTTAATCGACAGGTGCAATAGTACGTCAGTCCTTTTGGGTCTATCAGTTAAATACTGACATGGCTTTACTTGACCCATGAAACAAAGTTGAATATATATAGGCAATGGATTAATTACAGGCATAAAAAAAGATAACAATGGATCTATTGTGCCTAGATATAACTTTTTCACAGGTTAAATAAAGCCACTCTCCTATAATGAGACATTTCAATAGTCATAATGTCTCTTGTAATGTATCTACAAAGACATCAATATTTATTGGAATTTCTTCTTAACAGTTTGCACTTTTTTAACTGTGTCTCAATGCAAACCAGTTCAACAACCACTTTACCCTCACCTACCAGTACAAGTAAACCATCTAACAAGCGTAAGCTCAGTTTTCATTCAAGTGATACATGCAATAGTGAAGAAGATCATGAAGACACACAAGACAAAAGACTTGTTGAAGCAATTGACTTAGTTGACAAGTTATCAGAGAAGAAGGGCAAGGATTCTAAGAATGAACTCTGGAACCAGTGCCATGCAAACCTTTTGAGGGATTTGGAAAAAAAAGGGACACTTTGGAGATACAACCATCGCCATTTGAAAGTGTGGACCGATTTGATTTCAGAAGGAAAGGCATCAGGTGTGGGAGAGGAACCTAACTGGGAACTGAGAACATATTGCATATGTCAACATTCCACAGAAGATCTCAGTTCTTGCAAAACTCATTTTTATCAATGATGGTATGTAAAGTCAGGGAAATCTATACATTTTTCAAGGTCAGGGAATTGTAAGGGAATTTTGTATTTGGTCATGGATATTATAGAAATATACCAAATTGGGAAGTTTTGAGCCAACACATGTACAATGTAGATAGGCACTGTAACTATATGGAACCCTTTTTGAGTTTAGTGAAGTCAGTGAAAATTGATATTAGAGAGCTTAAGCATAGCACAATCTACAACGCGAACGTCAACCAGAAGTGTCATAAATTTAATTCTGTTTGGGGTATCACACCTTCAAATTTTGTTCTCGCTGTGGAAAATGACCTCACTAGCAAAGACTTGAATAGAATCTCCAACACACAGAATCACAAACAGAAGCTCATTACACTTCCGGTTGACGTCCATGTTGTAGATTGTGCTCTGCTTAAGCTCAGACTCTATTTGGTCAGTGAAAAGTCAGGGAATTGTATTTTACCAGGAAAGGGGGAACCCTGTGTTTTAACCATCCACATGCAGCTCGATCCACTTTTTTGCTGAAAATACACATTTAGATAGAAACACTGTACTACTTGACATGGTGTTAATAAATGCAAAGTCATTCTCCTGGAACACCCTTTCCTTCTGGAACAGCAAATAATTGTTCTCCTGGACCATCAACTGAATCAACTGAATCAACTGAATGTTTCAACATCAATCATCGGGGTATAAAATCTTCACCAAAGGTGAAAATGATGAGAGAATTCAATTTACAAGATTGTTGCACATTTCTTAAAAGAAATGGGTTGGAGCGCTTTATTCCACAGTTTGTGGATGCTGAGATGGATGGGCCTCTATTAATAAGTTTGGCTCATCCTATGTTTAATGAAAGCATCCTTTCAGGAATGGGAATTACAGATAAATTAAAATGTGAACAAATAGTTCTTATCAACTTGGTAAAAGAGCATTCCTTCCTAAAATACCATAGTATTACTAAGTTAGAAACTGTTTTTGAGTTTGATATTTGATATTCATTATAAGTTGGGTACTTGTTTAATAACCAAACCAACACAGTAGTGTTTCTACTGTTTCATGTGTTAATTCCAATGCATTGTTAGTAGTATGACAGTCAGATGTAATAGCCACAGTCTTTAAAAATCTGCCTACATTGTTGTTGAGCAATCTGCTAAGAGATAAAGAATGTGATAATATTTCTATATTAAACATTTATTTTCAAATAATTATGGTCTGTCTTTGATCAAATTATTGTGTTAGAATGTTGAGTTTGAACAGGTCATGTGGACAATAAGCTTCCATTCTCTTATTACCTTTGAAAGTCCTATCTCAAAGCATCGTCTAGGGTACTTGAGACAAAGATCATTATTTCGCTTCATCCATAGCTTAGCCCATCCAAAAGCTTCTTCAATAGGGTTTAAATCCGTGGAATATGGTCTGTTGGACATCATAATAATAATAATGACAACTTTATTTACAAGTAGCACCATTACCTAAATAAATCATTATCAGGCGGCCCTCTAATATAATTTATTATTCAAACTTCATACACTGTACTAAATTGTGGCTTCTGATTGGCTAAAATCGATCACGTGATCATGTGTTATCTGATGACAACGGCACTAGTGCCGTCTATCACAGTTTTACGCACAGTGCAACGGTGTCATGGCGGCTGTTGATCCTGACAAAGACAGGTTTAACCAATTAGCTAAAGAAGAAATAGACGAAATAATAGCAGGTGCTCAGCCTAAAACGACTGTTCGTCAAACTCGTTGTGGAGTTTCAGTGATGAAAGGTAAAAAACGAACCTAATTATTATTCAAAACAAGAACTTTTTGTCGTTGGTTCAGTTCTTGTTCGTTGAGTGAAAAATCTCAAACTTAAAAATGATGAATGAAACTTGCCTTGTTATGACTTAAAAACAAAAAAATTAATGCTTTATTCGTGTTTTCTTTGTAGAATAGTTGCAATTGGAATGGTTGTAGAGGAGATATTCAGCGGAAGCGTCGGAAGATCTAGCTAAATATATTTTTGCTTTAAGCTTTAATATTTACCGTGATTAAAATTATATTTTGAACATTTCACAACTGCAGTGTATTCAGTTTGAATAATAAATGGGTTAGAGACTTCTAGTTCGTGCTTTACCGGCAAATAGACGCACTTGCTGGCTGTAGAATGAACTCGAAATTCTTCATACTGCACTCGGCTACGCCTCGAGCAGTATTTGAATTCTCGTTCATTCTACAGCCAGCGCGTGCGTCTATTTGCCGGTAAAGCACTCACATCAGTCTCTAACCCTTAAATATAAAATATATATACACTCAATTGCAGAAACGTTGTAGTTACAAATATCTAATGAGATGCAAAATGTTAGACATGCTAAAAAATAAAATACAACTGTTTTTACTTAAAAGTACAAAATAGTGCTGAAAATTATTGTGTTGTTCTTGTTGGATGCGATACTAATCTACAATTGACGATTCTGATATATTAGAAGGAAATAAGCGGTGTTTCGCACTTTGTATCTCATTAGATATCTTGTATCTCATTAGATATTTGTGTACAGCTATTTCAAAAAACGTTGTCTTGTGAATACTGAATACCGAATAGTGCATTCCAAGACCAAAATACATTGTATGTCAGTATATTTAGTATATCATTTCCATTATAGCAAGGAAACAACTGCTGATATATTTAAAATATATCAAAGTATATCAGCAGTTGTTTCCTCTCTATATTGGAGCTGATATACTAAATATACTGATATACACCACGCGAAATAGCGAAATTATACTTCTTTACTCTTAGCGTAATGTTGCGTAAAGATATTCGAGAAGCTTTACGCTAGTGATTTAAAGACACGTAAAGACGCGTAAAGCTGTGCTGTCGTAAAGCCAGCGTAAAGCCAGCGTAAAGACATCGTAATTTTCATATTTACTTGAATGCGTAAAGCTACCATAAAGGTGTCTTAAATGTCTTATTTACGCATCTATATGCAAGCGTAAATATGCATAAAGCTCTTCAAAAAGCTTTACGCTAGTGATTTAAAGATGAGTAAAGACGCGTAAAGCTGTGCTGTCGTAAAGCCAGCGTAAAGACATCGTAATTTCCATCTTTACTTGAATGCGTAAAGCTACCATAAAGGTGTCTTACATATCTTATTTACGCATCTATAAGCAAGCGTAAATGTGCATATATATAGCTTTTCGAGAAGCTTTTTTAAATACGCTAGTGATTTAAAGACGCGTAAAGCTGTGCTGTCGTATAGCCAGCGTAAAGACATCGTAATTTCCATCTTTACCCTCTCTGAAGGGTAATCATCACCAACGTACCCATAACTATCTAACTAGAAGTGATTGATCAGCATGCAAGACGTTCGTGAAAACTTTACTAAAATTGTCAAAACAAAAAATACGAAGTCGTGTGCCTTTCATCGCGATTTTCAAACGATTTATTTATTTTCGATATTATCCTGTAAATATCTATAGTTACGCAACCCTATACATAATAAAGACGGGAATATTTTCTTCCGAGATATTGTCTGAAGTTATTTGAAGTAATATTTGAAGTTGGATACTGGCAGGCTGAATAACAACGCAAGAAACTGTTCTTCTACTGACCCCCTACCCCTAGGCTAGCGGTCACGTGGCAACGTGGCACGTGTGCAGTGTGTGACCGATTTGAATTTTTGGCGGTCAATCCGTTCTTCTTGACACATCACAATGGCGGACGGTTGTATGCTGCTAGCGTCCAGGTTTATCTTTGGTTTCAAGCCTTTCACACGATTGTATACGTTACTCAAATAGGTAAGTTTCCTTGAGTTTCTATCTTTCTTTTAGTTTATCTAGACTCGAACTGTTTGCAACTGAACGTTTCGCTTCGATTGAAGTGTTGAATTCCTTCGGGAGTTCGATCGGTTCAAATACTCATGGACGCGTCATTCACGTTGTATAAGTCGATTTGTTCTATCTTTATTGTCTTGTATTACTTTCTTGATGAATATAAATACTGAAACTTTCACAGGTATCGAAGTTATTGGCTTTTGAGAGTCACAAGACACAAGAGTCCTCATCACTTCCAACTCAGTTGACCATGATTATTCGTTGTTTACCAAAGGATAGATTTCACAAGCTGGGTAATCTATAAATGACTGTCGTTTGAAATAGGTTAACTGTGATAATAATTTAGTTTGGTAGATAGTTATCAGTACGTTAGTGCTGTTTGATAGAGATAATATTTCGCAGTCGATATTACTTTCACAATGGCCTGTCAGGCTCAGTTTTAAATTTACATCATTTTCTATATCAAATATTTTTTTGGTGGAAGGTTATTTGATCACATTATGATTGCACTTATTCAGGTAAATTCTACAGTGTGGACACTCGAACCGTGAACACTTCGATAATGAATGCTGTAAGTCTTGGTACGAGAATGGCTTGAGCCAAGCAATCGGAAATACGAATTTTTGATAGCTCAGCGTATTTGAGAAGTTATATGGCAGTAGAAAGTACGGAAAATAACGATCTCGAAGTGTTCACGGTTCGATCAAGATTTAGTATTATTTTATGGGATTGGAAGTTACAGTTCATAAATCACAATAATTGTAGATATTCTATATCTTGTTACAAGAACATTTCCAATGCCAATAAATGGTTAAAACGCACCTGTGAACTATGAATGTTGTCAAGTTTATTTACTATATTTATGAACCGCAATTACGTAACAAATAAAATGTGGAATTCTACAAAATTACGAGCGATTACATACAATATAAAGATTTACGTACTCTACAAAGGTCGGGATTACTCAGAATTACGCGCGATTTACGTACTCTATAAAGATCGGGATTACTCAGAATTACGCGCGATTTACGTACTCTATAAAGATCGGGATTACTCAGAATTACGCGCGATTTACGTACTCTATAAAGATCGGGATTACTCAGAATTACGCGCGATTTACGTACTCTATAAAGATCGGGATTACTCAGAATTACGCGCGATTTACGTACTCTATAAAGATCGGGATTACTCAGAATTACGCGCGATTTACGTACTCTATAAAGATCGGGATTACTCAGAATTACGCGCGATTTACGTACTCTATAAAGATCGGGATTACTCAGAATTACGCGCGATTTACGTACTCTATAAAGATCGGGATTACTCAGAATTACGCGCGATTTACGTACTCTATAAAGATTTACGTACTCTACAAAGGTCGGGATTACTCAGAATTACGCGCGATTTACGTACTCTATAAAGATCGGGATTACTCAGAATTACGCGCGATTTACGTACTCTATAAAGATCGGGATTACTCAGAATTACGCGCGATTTACGTACTCTATAAAGATCGGGATTACTCAGAATTACGCGCGATTTACGTACTCTATAAAGATCGGGATTACTCAGAATTACGCGCGATTTACGTACTCTATAAAGATCGGGATTACTCAGAATTACGCGCGATTTACGTACTCTATAAAGATCGGGATTACTCAGAATTACGCGCGATTTACGTACTCTATAAAGATCGGAATTACTCAGAATTACGCGCGATTTACGTACTCTATAAAGATCGGAATTACTCAGAATTACGCGCGATTTACGTAATCGTAAAGATTGGGTATACCGAAGAAATATCCAGCTTTACGGTTAGCGTACTGGTTAGGTTTATTCCTCTTTACACTTCATCGTAAAGATGCTTAAATTTAACCGTTTATCTCGCATTACGCTGAAGCGTAAAGATGTCGTAAAGACTAACTTTACGGGGCGTAAAGGAGTATAAATATTCTTAAAGCTAAGATTTATATCGGCATTACGTCAACATTACTCTGATGTAATTTTGTTATTTCGTGTGGTGATACAATGCATTTCAGTCTTGGAATGCACTATTCGGTATTCAGTATTTACAAGACAACGTTTTTTGAACTAGCTGTAAATGTATACTACAACGTTTCTGCAATCGAGTGTATATAAATATCTCTTATAGATAGATAAAATATGTACAATATAGAAGGTGCTAATTAATATTACAATAAACAAACTTAAGGTCAATAAAACTAGTATAAATAAAAATATAAGTAATAAAGTTTGATTACATATCTAAGTAAAATCATATGTGCAAATGTATACAATGAATATATTATGATTTTGATCAAATAAATGGCAAGGAACTTACTAGAGTTGTTGTACTGTAAAATAGTTGGCAATCTAATAGTTTGAAGCATACCCTGATGATGCCATTGAATTTACTAATTCTGTAATATTTGACTATCATTCACCAACTATTGTTTTTTTTCATAATTCAAGTAAAGCCACTGTAGGATCTCAATAAAAAGTTAACACTTACGGAAGGAAATCTACAATTCCTCCTGCACTCCTTATCAGATCCAGTGCCACATTTGAGAAGTGCAGAGAACAATTATCCATAACTACAACAGAACATGGCTCTTTGTGTGCTGCTGATCCAATAAGTGGAACCAAAAAGTGCTCTACAGCATATTCGAATTCATGACTGTTAAATGGACCTTCAATCACATGTGCCATTTCAGTTTGCTTGGAGGATATAGCACAAAGGACACTAAACCGTGTGCCTCTTGTGAAGTTCCCTTTTCTTGAAATTGTGTGACTCTTTAAATCCCATGCATATTGTCTCTAAATAGTGAAATACAAAATTAGGAACTTATTATCTTTGTAGCCAGGGAAACAATATTTATTTATAAATAATAATATAATTTGTATGACAATGGTATCAATATATTATGGTATACAAATTTAACTTTAACATTGTAATAATTATCTATGCCCAGTTGACAGGTGTTTGTGACTGGTCACGCAATGCCTTAAAGTATGCGAGACCATTGTCTTTCAAAGGATTGAGACAGTTTCTAATATTTTTCCGATGATTGTAATGCAAAGTGGCAGTACTGTTGATTGTAGTGTACGTTTATGACATTTTTCTGTACCTAATATAGCCCGGGGGGGGGGGGGGGAGGGGGGGGGGGGGGGGGGGGTGAGGGTGCTCCCTTTGTCCAAGTGGTAGGGGTGATCGGCGGTCGGTTTTGAAAACGACCCCTAAAAGGTACGCATCAATTAAAAGAGCTGTTGAAGCCATGTTGATTTCAACCCCTAAAAGGTACGACCATATATGACCATCTATGGCGAAAAAGTGATTGTGCTGATATCGTTTAATCAGTGAACAATATCTTTCTTCTGTTCTTTCAATTGACCCTAAAAGGTACGGACTCGTGTTACGTAACTGACTTTTGTGTCGGAACCCTAAAAGGTACACAGAGGAAATATTTTCAACGCAAAGCTTCGTAGTGTGCGTGAATTTGACAGCTGAACTTGCCCCTTGATCTCCGGTGCTTCCTGGTTGGTGAAATTCGATCTCGCGTTGTTTAAAAGTAGCCGGATATCTAAAATACCCGGCCTTGCGGGCAGGTTCTCCCTTCCCCTCTCCTTCCCAATCCCCCCTCCTCCTCTCCTTCCCTTCCCCCACCCCAATCCCCACTCCTAACCCCTCTTCCCTCCCCCAGAGCCGGCCACGCAGGTTATGGTTCCCTTGTTTAGTGTGGATAATGCTACATAAGCATCGTGCTGAAATATGAAGTATGGCCGTTTTTGTACCTTCTGAACTCTTCATGAACTCACAAATGAATACCTGATCACCAGTAATAGCCGATGGGATGAAGCCATAGCTGTACTTAACCAATATTCTAGTTACACTGACTGACTGACATAACAGACACATCCCTCGGCTGCGTTCCATAATTATGAGATTCAAGATATGCTGGCTGCAGTTCTATTTTTTTCTTATTTATTTTTCAATGTAGATTACGGAATTGAAAGAAAAACTACTTGAAGAGCTTGCTTTCAACAATTGAGAACATTATTGTGATTTATCTTGCTTGGGACCCCTGGGTATATCAGAATTTAATTATTTAAAGTATAACCAATTTTGGATTATTTCGAGAAACATTGTTTTGCTTGACTCGGTATCGCAGAATCACACTTGGACACCAGTTGTAAACAAAGATAAACACACGCACTTACGTGTACACATTGGAATGTAAACCTATAACTTTAACAGTTCCGTAAAATTTCTGGGAATATTACATGTGTTTGTATAGTTAGTTAAATATGTTAGTAGTATTATAGATGTATTAAACAACGGAGTAATGGGAATAAATTTGTGACACTTAAAACTAGGAAAGCTGCATCTGAGAACAGAAACTTTTCAGTTAAATATACACAAGTCCGGGTGTCGGAAAAACGAAGACCCCGGAAAAACGAAGACCCTAAAACGAAGACCCCGGAAAAACGAAGACCCTTAAACGAAGACCCCCGGAAAAAGGAAAACCCAGGCTTTTATTCGAATTCTATTGAATCACTGTCACTGTAATCAACGATAAAAACGTATTCAATTTCTAAAGTATTATTAAATTACCAACCAGAGTTCGCCGGTTCTGATGAATCGTATCAGCTGTCGAGATATCTGATTTAATTTAAACTGAAACCTTTCTTATTCGAGTAGTTGTTCCAATAAAAGTGGAGAAAGTTCTTGATATAAACGAAGCGAATTGATCGATCGGCGCCATGTCACCAAGACAAGTACAGGAAACCCAAAAGCATGTGGAGGATTTAGAAGCTTGATTTAAGATGATCAGCATCCACACTGTATCCAAAGTATGTCTGAAGTCGATCTGAAACATCAACAGTAGTTTCCTTGTATTCACTTACTGGAACCTGAGTTTCGATTTAAAAACCCGTCTGTCGACTGAAAATGTTCGGCTAAATTGTTAGCCAACTTTGAACAGTCGGTGTGTGTTCACCTCTAGCACTACAAAAATGACATTCAGTACACAAAATAAACGTTTCTTGGTAGTTTCTACTATATAATTTATTTTTCTGTAACTTCTGTAGTTATTTTTCAAATTTGGTTTTAAAAAGGTATACTGAGCGCCATGAACGGAACGTTGAAATATAGGCAATGTTTGAGGTACGAAAAAGGAATCTGGTACATAATCTTTTGAAGAAAATGCCAGGTCCCAGAAAAGCTTCACGTTTGCTCTTTCAGTATAGAAAGTTTCAAGCTTGGGAATTCAATGTAGCGTTTTTGAGAAATAAAACTATTATGCTTGGGACTGCCAAAATTAGCATAATTTTCGTCCTGTCGCGGACATTTTTGTCATCCAAGCATACAAATTAATGCCAAAATACGACTATCTTGCACTTTTAGTTGATCGCTGCCAACTGATAACAATCTTGGAGTTAATAGAAGTGATTTTCAACCATATTTGAGCTATTTCAGCCACATTAACTGGCCGTCTCTTTAAAAACCTCTCAGTCATTTTCGCTTCTAAAATTAAATAAATATCTCCCAAACTCTAGCTAATGAAAGACTATATCAAGGTTATTACTAAAACGGGTTTGGTTTGCTTCAAAATATTTTTATTTTATTTTATTATATTTTTTGAAATGATTCCGTCTGAGAGCTGGTCAAGAGGTCAAATTTGCATGAAATTGTACACTTCTTTACGGCGCTGTACAAACTTCGTCTCGCATTATCCAACGAAACTTTTTATATCATGTTGTAGATAAATGTATCTAGTTTGTCTAGAGGTAAAGCGTTATTCAATCGGTTCAGCCGTTTATGAGAAAATTAGTTGATAATTAACCCCACTAAGATCTAACTGAACGGAGGCTCAAAATTACCCAACTTTACTCGATTATTTTGCAAAAGTGGCACCTCGCTGGACTCTCTCATTGACACAATCGGATTGAACATCATTTCATTTACACAAATCTGTAAAAACCTGTGTACGTTTTGGATATTTCAAAAGTTACGACAATTTCAGCTGGTGCATGTTAGACGATTTACGAATATTAATTAGGTGCAATATCTCAGATATCTTATCCATATGAAGTTGAAAACAGCTTACCTCCTTCCTAAATCGCTCATGTTTCCCATTTTACCCATGCAAGACTTCATTCCAGGTCAACATTTCCAAATACAGCGATTTAGGAAGGAGGTAAGCTATTTTCAACTTGAGGCTAGAGTAGAGAATACCCGTCCACTATAATATCGTTTAAGGAATACTGCCACCGCGGTCCGCGGTCACACAGTCAATGAATTATAAAGAGTGTAAGATATAATATTCACTGCTACCGCGGTCCACGGTCCCACAGTCAATGAATTATAATAAGTGTAAGATATTCCGCGGTCACACAGTCAATGAATTATAAAGAGTGTAAGATATAATATTCACTGCCACCGCGGTCCGCGGTCCCAAAGTCAATGAATTATAATAAGTGTAAGATATAATATTCACTGCCACCACGGTCCCACAGTCAATGAATTATAATTATTGAGCCGTTCAGCGGTGTTGCCATGAGAGGAATGCAGGTTTGTAACGTACAACCACAGGGAGCCCATGCTTATTATGTGTGTATTATTATTATTATTATTATTAATGTGTGTATTATTGGTTCGTTCTCAGAAGATCACGCGGCAGGCTGTTGTCATGCAACGCTTATATAATTTGTACAATTATAAAACGATTATACGTGCTCATTGTTTTTACTCTACTAAATTATATCCTTTAATACATCTCATCTGTAATCTATAAAAGAGGAAAAATAAAGTTGTTATAACTTCTTTAATATGTTTAACAATTGCAAATATTACTGCATTTTTTACAAATAATAAAAAAACTGATTTGTCAGTTTATCGTCAGCTACGTATATATATATATATCAAAATACACTGTAAATATATTATATTCATCAGTTACATGAGTATAATTCCTTTACATCATTTAAAAAACATGGAAATAAGTCATCTTCTTTATGCATATAGCGCCACATGAATTCCGCAAGATGGGAGGAAAACAAGTATTTCTTCACACCAAAGCTTGGAAATTTTGCTTTTGCTTGCCTCCAGTGGCCCTCGATCCTGTTTGTATGTTCTCCAGCGTCATTAACAAACTCTTTTGAGTGGTTTACTGTGCTGTGCTTGTAGCCATGTTTCTCTAGATCACAGTATGCCTTCCAAGTCTGAGATGATAAGCGTTCCAGGCTCTATCCACTGCTTTATAATTGGAAGCAACGTTTTTTCGTCCCTTTTGTCCACCGCAACCATAAAACATCTTCTACTTTCATTTTCGATCCCTCCAAAAACCCACTGACCTTCTACCCTATGACCTCTATGGTATTTCCTTTTACCGAACTTGCTTTCATCAATCTGAACTACTTTCCCTTCTCCACCAAGCTTTTCACTCTGCCTTTCAAGTGTCACTTCACAAGTTTCGCGGCAAAACATGTCCCAATCAACAACTGTGTTGCTACATATCCCTAGCTCGTGCTTGATCTGTCCTTGATTTAGATCCTGCGACCACCAATATGTAAACTTCAGCACTTCTTCAAGTGTCATGTTGCTTTTTTCAAACCAGCTTCCTTTCCTTATTGACTTATCAACGTTGTGTCTTTTACTGTTTATTTGACGTCTACATTCCCATTTCAAGCCATCAGATCTGTCATCGCATTTCAATAATTTCATCTCAGAACCACAACAGTCGCATACTTGTTTCCTCGCTATAAGTCCTTCTTCCATCAACCACTTGATCAATAACTCAGTGTCGTAAAGACGTTGTTGAAGGGGTATCCGGTCGTTTCGCTAACAAGTCGTTTCGTCACCTGTCATTTCGATAACACCTGGGTCGTTTCGATAACATAACCTAAATACATTTATATTGATGTGTATACGATGTATAACATGAAATTAATAAAGATTACATCATATATATGGTATTAGTGTAGATTTCTTCATATTTTGAGTGTTGTGATTTATTTCGGTGAAGCCGGTCAAGTGCCGATGTTCATGTTCATTTCCGCCGCGGTGAAGTGACGTGTAAATTTCAAGCATCGATCTTCACGGTCTTCAATGATATTTCTGAGTTCGATAATGTTTATAATTCTGATTTGAAACGAGTCCAAGACATAAAGGGAATGTGTTTTGTGGTTATTGCATTGTTGAAGGTCTTCGTACCGCCATATTTTGTGTTCCTTGTTGCGATCATAGCTTCCTTTCAATGCAGATCCGCATTGAGTAGAACATTCTTTTCCCATATCTGTTGAAATCTGGCAACTTGTCTAACTTCACAGTTATTTTTGAACCTATTGCCACTTGTATTCCTTTATCGTTCATTTTCAGTAGTGTCTCATAACGTATCTTCGGCAAATGAAACGGCGGTATCACACTTCACATCATGTGCCATCGGGATGCATGTACCGTCTAAATTACTTAATCCTTTTATTATCCTGCCATTGTTTTTTCTATTATGTTAATTCTCTAAATACACCGGCTCAGCTCACTTTACGCGGCTACTCAGTTTATAACACATCAGCTATTGTTCAATTGTTCCAACTATAACTAAAAGTGATCCGACATTCATGTTCACTTTAGAGCTCCAATTCCAAGTATACACCATCATGGTATTTCTGATAGTATATACTGCTTATATTCGGAGCATTGGTCGTTTTCAAAAGTGGAAGTTTTCTCTGAATTGTTTTCTAAGCTCAGCGTTGTCGGTCTTTTTACAAATACCTTCGGCCGATAGTGAGCCGTAGTCCCTTGAGACTTTCGATACGCTTTAATACTTTTAGCAACTTGATAAATCTCAATCAGTCCCGTCACTTCTTACAACGGCTGCATCGCGTGTACTCATCTTTCTGACTCTACAATGTAGCCGTTGCGAAGCTTAACAAACAACACGAGCAAACTTGGGTCAATCTACAAAAACGTAAAATGAGGTCCAGTCATTGCCAGAACAATTTGCCCCTCACCTTATAAATTTGTTTACCAATTTACCAATACTTTTGTTGTCATAAAGATGATTTTCTAAAGAAGGTTCAACACCAATGCCCGCCTATTGTTTTACTGAACAAAGCTTCAATTACTTTGAGTTAAGCGCTTGTTCTTCGATTGGCAAAACTTGTAATTGGCGGGATCCTTAACAAGATAAAGTTTTGCGCCAATTATGCATAACACTGCTATTACAAATCCTATAAGTAAAAAGAAACCGCAAAAGTTTGATAATCTTCTGTCGCTTTGCGAAGTAAGTAGCCATCCCTTGGGAAGGTAACCAATTCTGAAGGCTTTTGTTTTGACAACAATCACTTGGCACTTATCACGAATCGGCTATATTTTCCTAGTCCTGCCCCCAATCTTTCACTCGTCAGTAGCCCTTATTTGAGTGAACATCGACACAAAATGTATGCTATTTCAAAACTGAACAAGCAGCACGAGCAAACTTGGATCAACCTCCAAAAACGACTCAACGAAGTCCAATTTCCATACGACAGGCTATTCGAACAAAATGTCTACGACTTCATAAAAAACAAGGCCGTTTCCGTTGGTAGCAGCGAAGGATACTTCGTTCCTTCGTTGCTCACAACAACTGCATTTGCACTTGCTTGCAACGGTGTACAAGTTGATTCCACCTCCCATAAACAGCCCATCAACATATATACAATATTTGTTGGATTCCCTGGAACAGGTAAATAACTCTTTTCGCTTTACACATATAAGTTTGTTTTGCCGTATTTGTATTACACGTTTTTATACTAACATAGTAATATGCATACTTTCATAGGAAAATCTTCTGCTATCCAGTATTGCGCACAGGACCCGTTGGAAAATAACGAGATGGGTGATAGCATCATAAGCAAGACCACATCCTCTGGCCTGGTAAAGCTACTAGCTACTGGCCAACAACCAAAAAGGATTCATATTGTCACCAGAGGTGTTTGACGTTATCAACAAATTACTAAAATCAGATGAGGACAATGGAACAGGAGATGTTCAACTTCTCTGCAAATTGTTTTCAGGAGAAAAATGTTCATACCATTTTTCAACTGAAAATACCAGAGTAATTAAGCAAAACACGCCATTCAGTATACATTTTCCAGTCTATTACCCATATTCTGTAAATAATTAATTACAAATGAATACCTCAATAAATAATTTCATGAAATACAATTTCACTTTTATGTCTCTATTCAATTATGGTCTCGATCATACACATCTGTATGTATCATTATAATTCGTTGACTGTGTGACCGTGGACCGCGGTGGCAGTGAATATTATATCTTACACTTATTATAATTCGTTGTCTGTGGGACCGCGGACCGCGGTGGCAGTGAATATTATATCTTACACTTATTATAATTCGTTGACTGTGGGACCGCGGACCGCGGTGGCAGTGAATATTATATCTTACACTCTTTATAATTCGTTGACTGTGGGACCGCGGACCGCGGTGGCAGTGAATATTATATCTTACACTCTTTATCATTCATTGACTGTGTGACCGCGGACCGCGGTGGCAGTAAATGTTATATCTTACACTCGTTATAATTCATGGACTGTGAGACCACGGACTGCGGTGGCAGTGAATATTATATCTTACACTTATTATCATTCGTTGACTGTGGGACCGCGGACCGCGGTGGCAGTGAATATTATATCTTACACTCTTTATCATTCATTGACTGTGTGACCGCGGACCGCGGTGGCAGTAAATGTTATATCTTACACTCTTTATAATTCATGGACTGTGGGACCGCGGACCGCGGTGGCAGTGAATATTATATCTTACACTTATTATCATTCGTTGACTGTGGGACCGCGGACCGCGGTGGCAGTGAATATTATATCTTACACTTATTATAATTCATTGACTGTGGGACCGTGGACCGCGGTGGCAGTGAATATTATATCTTAAACTCTTTATCATTCATTGACTGTGTGACCGCGGAATATCTTACACTTATTATAATTCATTGACTGTGGGACCGTGGACCGCGGTGGCAGTGAATATTATATCTTACACTTATTATAATTCATTGACTGTGGGACCGTGGACCGCGGTGGCAGTGAATATTATATCTTAAACTCTTTATCATTCATTGACTGTGGGACCGTGGAACGCGGTGGCAGTGGCAGTGGCAGTGGATATTTTACCTTACACTTATTATAATTCATTCGATCTCACTACAGGACCGCGGACTACGGTAGCACTTCCTTTAGGAACTTAGTATAATTAATTCGATCTCACTACAGGACCGCGGACTGCGGTAGCACTTCCTTTAACCTCTAAGTATAATTAAGACTGCAGACCGCGGACCACATATTTTTACGTACCACACTGCTACAATTTGCTTTCTATATTGCATTCAGTGCGTGACCACGGAACGCATTTTTGGGGGGTAGTGCCTTCAAAAGTGGACGGGTATTCTCTACTCGCAACTTCATATGGATAAGATATTGCACCTAATTAATATTCGTAAATCGTCTAACATGCACCAACTGAAATTGTCGTAACTTTTGAAATATCCAAAACGTACACAGGTTTTTACAGATTTGTGTAAATGAAATGATGTTCAATCCGATTGTGTCAATGAGAGAGTCCAACGAGGTGCCACTTTTGCAAAATAATCGAGTAAATTTGGGTAATTTTGAGCCGCCGTTCAGTTAGATCTTAGTGGGGTTAATTATCAACTAATTTTCTCATAAACGGCTGAACCGATTGAATAACGCTTTACCTCTAGACAAACTAGATACATTTATCTACAACATGATATAAAAAGTTTCGTTGGATAATGCGAGACGAAGTTTGTACAGCGCCGTAGCACATGGGCAATTTGTCTGCGCCTGCGTGAAATGCCAACATAAACACAAAGACCCTCTGACACGCGCATATATCCCGCGCCATCCCGCGCTAATTTAAATACCAGGAATAACAAACAAGATAAGTTCTACTTCAGATATTTATTTATTAACTTGTCTATATGAATATATGCAACTCTAAAATGATGGATTCTATTTTATCAATGCTGAAGGCATGCTGCAGTTGTCATAACCAGTATTTACGATGTATTATGAATTGCATATTGCAAGGTGACGGAGGTCCAGACATGACAAGCTAAACTGACAATGGCTGCCGTCTTCGCCGTATACATGCACTTTGACCATTCACAGCAGGAGCTATACATTTTTTGAAAGTCATTTTTTGTGATGAATGGAATGACTATTGAATAATCTTCGCCTCCGTAACATTAAGCAGCTTGGGGGTCGGTAGAAATCGAAAGATAATTTGACTTGAATGCTTGAAGTCCACATTTCTGCTCGTCGCGAGTTCCGTAAATGGTAAGCAAAAATAATGCAATGCAAAACAGTAGAAACAAGTTTTAATTTTCTTAATAACTAATTTTTCTGCAAAGTCTGTTCTCTCATTTATACTTTCAAAGACTTAGAATAAGGAAATAGACGAAGATATGATAGAACCATGGCTTCGAGAAGTAACACAAAACATCAATTCCGCCATTACACCGAGTATAGGGTGAGAAGAATTTATTAAATCTGACAGCTCTGCATTTTTTGAAGCCCTATTCTCTATGAAAACTGAAATTATATAAAGGAATGAATGCTGTGGTAATTATCTCCAACTTGGGGGTCGGTAAAAATTTCAAGAAATATCTCGTTAAAGTTCGACCTAAATTGAACACTTCTACATATTCACCGGGCCATAGCTCGAAATCGCGTCCACCTGAAAGACCATTTCATTAAAATTCTAAAAGTTTACTTTCATCACAATTACCAAGCGTTAATCCAGTGCTGTAGAATACTTGATTGTAGAAATAATCAATGCTGAACATCCAACTCCAAACACCACAGTCGCATTTCAATGTAAAATATCTCGCCATCAAAAGAAATAACAGCGGCCAAAGATATACCCAGGGGAAGAAGTGTTTATCGTCTTTAAAAATGAGTAAATTGTCATGACATTTAAACTTTAGAAACGCGTAGATCTCCTACAAAATATCCTTAAAATGAGCTATCGAGCTGGAAAATGGTTCAGACGTCACTGGTCAATGCTGTGTTGGCGCATGCGCAGACAAAATACCCATATGCTCAGCGTCGTAAAAAAGTGCATAATTTCATGCAAATTTGACCTCTTGACCAGCTCTCAGACGGAAATCATTTCAAAAAATAAAATAAAATAAAATATAAATATTTTGAAGCAAACCAAACCCGTTTTAGTTTTAACCTTGATATAGTCTTTCATTAGCTAGAGTTTGGGAGATATTTATTTTAGAAGCGAAAACGATATTCATTGATCAAATAAACACCGTAGTCTGGCCGTTTCCGAAAATTGTGGTTCTTCACTCTAAAATGCTTAGAATTTGCTCCAAATAAGATAAAACAAACAATTGCACTGATTTCTAGTTCAAACTGGCGCTTATTCATGAAGAGTTCGGATATTTTTACACGATGCTCCACTTTGTTGACAAGCCAATTATGTAACGCAATGAAACTGCTGCAAGTCACGCTACTGCCCTTCGAATATTTTTTTTGCGGCATGAAATAATAGTTTTAATCATAAAATATAATACTAAACAGAATTCATACTTGCTTGAATGGGTGGAATTTCGTATAAACGTTGTTTAAACAAAATTCGTATTTTGCTGTTATCTGATCGACAATCTATGCTAATTTTAATTTTTGCGAGAGTTATTTACGACTCTCGAAACTCAAACATTGTTGAAAATCATTCCTATTGACTCGAACATTGTTTTCCATCAGCAGCAATCAACTAAAAGTGCAGGATAGTCGTGTTTTGGCATTAAGTTTTGTGTTTGGATGACAAAAATGTCCGCGACAGGACGAAAATTATGCTAATTTTGGCAGTCCCAAGCATAATAGTTTTATTTCTCAAAAATGCTACATTGAATTCCCAAGCTTGAAACTTTCTAAACTGAAAGAGCAAACGTGAAGCTTTTCTGGAACATGGCGTTTTCTTCAAAAAATTATGTACCAGATTCCTTTTTCGTACCTCAAACATTGCCTATATTTCAACGTTCCGTTCATGGCGCTCAGTATACCTTTTTAAAACCAAATTTGAAAAATAACTACAGAAGTTACAGAAAAATAAATTATATAGTAGAAACGACCAAGAAACGTTTATAAAGTGTACAGAATGTCATTGTTGTAGTGCTAGAGGTGAACACACACCGACTGTTCAAAGTTTACTTATAATTTATCCGAAAATTTTCAGTCGACAGATGGGTTTTTAAAAACTGGAAATTTCTCCTAAAATAAAAATCGCTGGAACTTTTTAGTATTTTTCCCTAAAATAGGTCATCGAAAGGAATGACATGGCGAAAGAAAATTAATTTCGATTTTTTTGAGTTGACGAAATAGTCTCGCTCCTTACTGGCATCCTCTCTTAATTGGCCACGGAATTTATTTTCCTTTGTTGTTGACATGGCGCCGATCGATCACTTCGCTGATACGACGCCGGAACTCTGGTTGGTAATTCAAAAATACATTAGAAATTGAATAAGTTTATATCGTTGATTACAGTGATAGTGATTCAATAGAATTCGAATAAAAGCCTGGGTCTTCGTTTTAGGGTCTTCGTTTTAAGACCCATTTGCACGACAATATTTTTGGGCACGACACTCCTAACTTTAGGTACGCGTGCCTTACTTTTCTGGCACGGCACGTTTACACGACACAATTCTCTTCATTCAGCCTTCATTCGATTTATTCACAGGCACCCCATTTTCTTGGAGCGGCACTCCTAAAATATTGTGCCTTGACATATTCATGTCAGCGATAACCACCAATCCAACATCAAAGATGGCAGATTGTTTCTCGAAAAGAAAAATGTTAGCCTTGTATTTGTGGCACATTTTAGCAAAAGAAAACGTCGATCAGAATGAATTGGTCAAAAAGATCAACCATCATTGATACCATTCATATAACGCGTTCTAAACTAAATTGCGTTTTTCCAAAGTTGTAAAATTCAGTGTGAGGTCTACATTTCTCACTGAAAATAAAGCCGTTCCTGCAAGAATGCTATAACCGCAATGACAGTTGAAGTGCTTCCGTAATGTAATGGCCCATGAAATTCAACATCAATAATTTGCCTTCCGCACAAAATGAGGAAACTTGTCCCCTCAAAAAAGAGCGTCCGAGTGGATAGCCATTTTCACCAGCTCATAAAAAGGTTCCAAAGTTTGGAACCTTTTTCTAAAACTCATGAATATGTCGAGTGGATAGCCATTTTCACAAGTTCATAAAAAGGTTCCAAAGTTTGGAACCTTTTTCTAAACTCATGAATATGTCGAGTAGATAGCCATTTTCACAAGCTCATAAAAAGGTTCCAATGTTTGGAACCTTTTTCTAAACTCATGAATATGTCGAGTGGATAGCCATTTTCACAAGCTCAGGAAAAAGTTCCGTATAAACTCGTATCAGAGCAGTCACATTAAATATAATACAGCAAAAAAATACATCCAAAAATATTTGAAGTTATTTATTATTATTGCGTAAACATGATTATGTAGAGCAGTCTGTTTTGCCATATAATATACCGGCCGGCATTAAACGGGTAACTTGTTTGAGAAATATCTCTTCACTAACATTGATATAAGTATCACTATAAATATAATCTGAGTTGCGAAATATCTAGACAAATTCTCAAGAGTAAATTATTATTAAATTAGTTCATTATTAGTCAACATGAATGAGTAACACAACGCCAGCTGTCGAGTGTAACAGTCGTCTTTAAAACAGCATTTGTACGCTCTTACGGCATTTCGTTCTCTTTGTTTGCCTCTAGATCTCTATTAGTTTCGTAGGTTTCTCCTCGATGTGGCTACATCTGTATAAAGACAGATCAAATTAAACTGTTTTTATAGCTCATATAAATATAAAGTGATTTGACAGATCAACGACCGACGGGCATTAAAGAATGTATAAACATGGGTAGCGTTCGTTACATATCGTTATATTGGAATCATCATGTTTTGAATTATACCTGGATATGTTAGTAACGGTTCTCACTGGAAGTAGTCCTCAATGCTGCTACCAAAACGGCAAAATATATCAAATTGTACCAGATCTTCATAGCACAAACATGACTCACTGCATGTGTCTTTGTATGCCTAAGGATTAAAAGTTACTTGTCGTGATTGGCTGGATTGAATTTGAACCGGATACGGTTTTAGCATATAATTAGCTAGTACCCCGAGTTCACGTCATGTGTCCAGGTCACTGCTAGTCTCAAGCCAGAGTCGTTTGCCGTTAATTTTGCACTTCGCCGTTTCTGTTTAGACTTTCAGCAGCATTGAGGACTACAGAACTTCCAGTGAGTACCGTTTACTAACATATATATCCAGGTGTCGGATTCATTGATGATTCCAATATAACGACATATGTTCAAATAACTTTATACATGCATATGTATATTCAGTCTCGGATTTCTATGAGCTAAAACAGTTTTATCTATATCTTCATACAGATCAGTTTAGCAATATCGAGGAGAAGCATACGACACTAGTGTTTTTAAAGAGAGGCAAACAAAGAGAACGAGATGCAGTAAGGACGTACAAATTCTGTTTTAAAAACGACTGAACATTAATTACACTCGACAGCTAGCATAGTTTACTAAATAATGAACTAATTTGCTAATAATTGACTCTTATGAATTACTCAGTTTATTTAATTGAAGCTGTTTTATCTTTGCAGTATTGCTGTGCTTTTGATTTCAGGATGTTTCTCAAACAAGTTACCCGTTTAATGACGGTATATTATATGGCAAAGCAGACTGCTCTGTATAATTATGTTTACGTAATAAAATAACTTCAAATATTCTTGGATGTATATTTTGCTGTATTATACGGAACCTTTTCATGAGCTTGTGAAAATGGCTATCTGCTCGACATATTCATGAGTTTAGAAAAAGGTTCCAAACTTTGGAACCTTTTAATGAGCTTGTGAAAATGGCTATCTACTCGACAAAATAGTGAGCTTTTTTTCAAAACATGTTTTAGTTGGGAGAGTTTTGGGGTCTCGGCACTAACTACACTTTTTCAACATCGTTTTTTGAAACTTTTTTTTAGTACGAACGATTTCCAAACATTACAAGTACGGTTTTCTTTAAATTATACTATTCGGTTAAGAATCGATATTTATTTTTATTCATTTTTCTACAAAATCCCTCATAAAAGATGTGAATCTTACCGAGAAAAAACAAATTTCGTACAAATCCAATTGTTTACACTGAGAAAACTCCATAATTACGAGCCCTGTCTGTGTTTTGCTCGATTTTATGAGTTTTGGAAAAACGCATTTTAGTTTAGAATGCGTTATATATGAAATGGTCGAGGAATCCTAAAGCGATGAACAATGATATGAAAATCTTAGAATGAAGAAAGAAACATTTACATTTATTCGCTTCATCCGAACAATAAATTGTTGTCTTTTTCGCATCTTTGCGAACATGCCGACCTTTTTGAGCACGCCATTTTGCAAGACCGAAAGAGATGTACAAAGGGCATGCGTCGCAGATAAAAACTACTGACTTGACAAACATTTTACTCATTTACATCATTCGAAACTCCATTCTCGGCTGCCCAAAAATTACAGGCAAGCGTAAAAAAATATCTTCTTAATGTTCAGCACTGGCAAACTTTGAACATCTCACGTGATCCCGATTATCAAATTATACAAGACTTGCCTCTAAGTTTAAGTTTGATTGGAATTCTACCGAGCCATAATTAACGAGATACTGAGGGATTATGTGCCCACCCTGTACTTCCATTTCATGAATGACGTACATCTAGTAATTCGCCTCTTCAAAACATGGTTCTTGATCACGTGCTCATTCTCACAGTCAATAATTTTTGGTCAATTAAGGTATTCCTTTGACAGCCGGGGAGCCCACATCACATAAATGTGATTTTCAGAGGGGCCCTGAAAGGTTTGCAGTTTTTATTGGGCCTATTAAACAATACTTATGCCTCGCAGTCACCAATACAAATCATACCGTCAAAGGTATTAACCCTAAGATGTTTATTATGAATAAAAGTAAAACAGCAGTGACTTATACCAGTCACCTCTACAAAAATAATAAATTATGTTGACAATTATTAAGTAAAACAGTAACTTATGCCGTATACCAGCCACCTCTACAAAAATCATAAATTATGTTGACTATTATTAAGTAAAACAGTAACTTATGCCGTAAACAAGTCACCTCTACAAAAATCATAAATGATGTTGACAATTATTAAGTAAAACAGTAGTGACTTATGCCTTATACCAGCCACCTCTACAAAAATAATAAATGATGTTGACAATTATTAAGTAAAACAGTGGTGACTTATGCCTTATACCAATCACCTCTACAAAAATCATAAATGATGTTGACAATTATTAAGTAAAGCAGTAGTGACTTATGCCTTATACCAGCCACCTCTACAAAAATCATAAATGATGTTGACAATTATTAAGTAAAACAGTGGTGACTTATGCCTTATACCAGCCACCTCTACAAAAATCATATGCCTTATACCAGCCACCTCTACAAAAATCATAAATGATGTACACAATTATTAAGTAAAACAGTGGTGATTTATGCCTTATACCAGCCACCTCTACAAAAATCATAAATGATGTACACAATTATTAATTAAAACAGTACTGAGTGACTTATGTCTTATACCAGCCACTTCTACAGAAATCATGAATAATGTTGACAATGTCATTATTAATTAAATCAAGTGACTTTTTCATTCTGAATGGCCATCATCAAGACAGCTATCACTGAAAACCAGCGTTGACATTGGATGTTGATACCACATGAACGTCCTAGTAGCTTTCGTTTGAGTTGTACACTACGCTTCTTCCAATTCGAACATGTCGTTTGGCATCGGCTCTGCACCTGTTCTTGGTGCAGAAACTGATGTTCGCCTTTTCAGTCGGTAATGTTGGTACTTTTTACTGCGGCATATTAGTACTATGATGGCGCTTTGTATGATGATGGCACCGATAACAACAGGGACAAGAATAATCACAAGTGAAATGTCGTTTTTCTTTTCTATAAGAAACAAACAGTATTTCAGTTGTAGTGTTTCATGGCAGACTATAACTAAATACACTAGAATATTATTTCAACATTTTTAACAGGAGCAGATATTGGAATTTGTACAACTGAGAAAAATCAGTATACATACACTTACAGTAGAAACACCAGCGTAGGTTAACGAACTGGATTTAGAAAGACCTTACCACAGGTAGCCCAACCAACAAATTTACATGCGCAGAAGTGATGCGCACGAATTCACAATCGAATTACTTTACTGCACTAATAATCGTATGAGGACTCTATGACTGTTGAGGTTTTGTTGCGCGAAAAGACGTTAAAAATGGTCCGTGCAACCATTCGATGGTGAAAAATTGGAAGAGCTTTCATTTGTCAACGACTCAAAGCAAAGCACTGTACGCCCTTGACATACCGGTTTTGCTGCTTGTTATTATCTTTAAAGATTCAGGATTTACATCTAACGTTCCCATTTTGCCATCCTTTACGCTGTTCTTCAGTGGCAACAGGAAATCAGTTTGCTTTTTCTTGAAAAAAAGTTCAAACTCGGCGATGATACTCCCTGGCCTAGTAATTTCAAAAGAGACATGTTGTATAACGCTGCAGAGGATTGTATAGAAAGTGAAATCGGCATGGAAGAAATTCCCAACATTCCGTGATTTTTACCTTAATGTAATCACTTTGACTAGTTTTAGGTTTTCATTGCTTGCACTTCTGTATGATTCCCATATCTAAAAAAAGGACAAAAAGTTACTGATAGATAAAGCAGTTGGTCTGCACATATTTAATAAAAGGGAATGTTTTTTATACCCAGCAAACATTGTTCTATAGCTTCTTAATTGTTCGTTATGTTTTTTAACCGTGATCGTGCACAAACAAGCTATGCGCAAACAAAGGGCCTGGCCGGTCACTCAAACCAGGGAGGTGCATTTGAGTGGAAAACAAAAGATTGAACACGGTCACCGTCACGTGATGGGCCTACTCAACCTCCATGTGGGCTTCTTTGTTTGTTGGGCTTCATGCCCATTCTTTCTATTAACTAGGGTCCAGGGGAAAATGTTCCCACGCTAGGGTCTGCATGGTAATTTTCCTTTACAAATCCTTTGTGAACATTGATAAGAAAATATTTTTTGAATTTGCAACCATGTTACGACGTCATTAGTCAAGATGGCGTCTACGTCCGGTGCTGTTGGGATGTTATTATTATTATTATGTCGGAAACACTGGCTTCAAACTCACCCCTTTTTCAATGCGCTGAACCATGAAACTGTATTCCTCACTCTTCTTGTTTTCGTAGACGCTTCTCCATTTCATAATAAGGCGAATTTCGGCCTTCAACTCTGTAAATCAGTGAAATCAGTAGAGTCGTTTTCGTATGTGTGGGAAACCTACGGTACCGTGACACTCAAATGGGTTACTTTCTGAACCAATCAAAAAGCGTGCAGATGCATCTCATCTAATCAAACTCTTTCAATGCGACACGGTACCGTAACCTTCCCACTCGTACGAAAACACATCTACATATGTGGTATACAAGCATCAAGAGTTCCAGACTTCCGGTACGCGCGCAATGCATCGTGAGGTTATTACAAAGGAAAAGTGAGCACCAATTCTAGACACAGGGAGCCCAAGCTATGTTTTTGCTCACTTAGTGCTCACTTTTCCTTTGTAATAATATCACAATGCATTGCGCGCGTACCGGAAGTCTGGAACTCTTGATGCTTGTATAAGGATACAACGAAATTGGAAATGACATAAATCAACATATACATTGTATGCAAACATGTATACTCCAAATAATCTTTAGCTTATAAACCTATCTATAACTCGATCCCTTTAGCTTAAAAGATAAACAAATACAATAATACAACAATAAATTTCGTATATGACATATCGTAAGGTGCACGATATTTTCATCTTACTTAGCTCTTCTGGAGTTTCATTCGTTTGTTCTGTGGTCGGTGTGGATTCCGTTTCTTCTCCAGGCTCGGTAGTCGATTCTGTGGCTGTCGGCTTTTCGCTTTTCACAGTTGAAGCTACAAAAGTATAAAATAAAATCTTAAAAATATAGAATAAAGACTCTTCAGGGCCTAGGACTGTATGCTTACCTTGCTCTGTTGTGGTAGTCTGATCCGTAGTGGTTAA
Source organism: Actinostola sp. cb2023 (assembly GCA_033675265.1). Lineage (NCBI taxonomy): Eukaryota > Metazoa > Cnidaria > Anthozoa > Actiniaria > Actinostolidae > Actinostola > Actinostola sp. cb2023. The sequence continues at coordinate 112,515 of JAUJYZ010001183.1, read as the reverse complement.
AGTGGTGGGTCTCTCTGTTGACTCTATCGGGCAATAAATGATTGAGAAAGAGTTTTATCACCCTCTAGGTTATGTTGTTGTTGTTGTTGTTGTTGTTGTCGTTGTTGTTGTTGTTGTCGTTGTTGTTGTTATTGTTGTTGTTGTTGTTATTGTTGTTGTTGTTGTTGTAGATGTAGATGTTGTTGCTGTTGCTGCTATTATATTGTTATTATTAGTATTATTATTATTAATATCATCATTATTATTATTATTATTATTATTATTAATATCGTCATTATTATTATTATTATTAGTATTATTATTATTATTATTATTATTATGTAATAATATACCTTGTGACATTAAAAACATTGATTTCGATATAGAAACCACAGTAGGAGCCATCTGTAAATAATATTTTTATATCTTAATTAATTTATCTTTATCTTTTTTATATATATATATTGCCTATATTATATTATTCATATTTATTGTTTGTATTTTAATATCATTATTTAATTGTTATTGAACAATCCAAGCGATCATTTTAAATTTTGTAAATAAGGATTTTTATCAATTTTTCTATCTCTTATTTGTAATTTGTTTTGAGGAATAAAGTTATTATTATTATTATTATTATTATTATTATTATTATTATTATTATTATTATTATTATTATTATTATTATTATCATCACAACAACAATAATAATATTGCCCGCATAAAATAAGCATATATAGTTAATTGCATAATCGTTGTCGGGTTGAAAATCATGAAAGCTATGACCAAAAGGAATTCTGGGAAATTAAAACTCTCAAATAACATCGTCAAATGATGGACCTTTTTATCCAGACTTGTAGTATCTTAGTTAAATAGCTCATATACCTTCAAAACTACGATTACATTGAATATATCCAGAAGTACATAACTAGAAGTGTCCATCTGTATAATATAATAGTCGTACATCAGATTAGCGAGTGAGCTATTTTTAGAAAAGCACGATCAGCCAATGATAGCGCACGAAACCTCAAACTCGTTACCTGATTGGTTGAAGTCTAAATTGGATTGGCTTGCCGTGCTTTGCGTGACAACCAAAACAAAAACAACAATGGCTGCGTCGCTTGTTGCAAAAATATAGACGGGGAAAAAGACGAAAACAAACAAAAATAGACGGAAAAGTACTAAAGGACTCCTGAAATTTGAGTTTTGAACACCAGTCGAAGGAATAGTGAGGTATGAGAGTGAGAGTTTAGAGTGAATAGTGAGGTATAATGAGAGTGTTTGAGTGAGAGTCGTGAGTTTTTCCTGTCAAAATGGCTGAGGTGAGAAGCAAACTACTTTCCTGTTTGGCCGATAAGGCAAGAAAAAACATCGAAAGTAAGGAAGGACAGGGCTTGAAGTTCCAAGAAGAAAAGAAGAAAATGGAAGATCTCTGCAGTTTTCTCAACTCATGTGTTATTTGGCCGAAACATCTCGTGGCTGAAGTCACTTCCATTAAAGACGAAGGAGGAACTTTTCTTCTTGTATCACAAACGTTTTGCCATTACAGTGCTGTTGCCGGTCCCTTCAAGCCAATACGCCTGGTTATATCTGCAGCAGGGGAATGGAAGTTGACTGTCAACCTTGTTGATGTAGTTGCGGAGGGGAAGATAAGCTTAGTAGTAAACGAGTCAGCAGTTGAAACTGTCATCACGCTGGCAGCGGCAGAGATGCTGAGCGACGCTCATGTGCTTTGTCCCGGTCTGGACGACCCAAGCTACAAAAACCTAGAAAATCAATTAGGATATTTGCCAAAATCTTTGAGAATGACACAATGGCCAGAAGAAAATATCCGCAGCCAAGGATGCGCCATGTGGTTTAGACCCCAACCTAATTTAAGGAGAGCTAATGGCAACAATGATAGCTGTGCTTCGTTTTACAAGCAAAGAGGGTATGTAGATTTGCGATTGAAGAGACGGCACAATCTCACAGAAAAACAACGACGGAAACGCCAATCGGAAGCAAGTCATCTTCCAGATAAATATTTAAGTCCAGTCAGCAAGAAGGCAAGAAATCTAAGAAGAAAACAAAAAAAGAGTTAAGCTATCTAACACGGCCGCAAGATATAGGAAGAAGACCAGTGTGCTTCTGACATCCAAACAAAGCAAGGAAATGGCCGAACTGTGCGAATTAGTTAGCGAAGAAGGTCAAGAGCTTGAAAGAGTAGCCATAGAAGCAAACGAATTTGGAAACATCAGAGTGAAGGGGAAAACTGTGAAACGTGGTGATCTGTTGAAGGAAATATGGAACCAGGAGAAGTCAGAGCTAATAAGACATCAGCAACAAAATGGTGTGTAAGCTTTAATATAATATATTAATAAAAAATAATAAAAAAATAAACAATAATAATAATTATGATAATAATAAAAATAATAATTTATTATTGTACATTTTGTAAGTAATATTCTTGATAATTTTCTTCTTGCTCAAAAAAAAAAAAAAAACATTTCCTTTCTCTAAAGTTAGAATATTATTATTTCACATTTTCATTCTGAAAATATATTTTTTAAATGTTGTCTATTTTCATGTTCTCTGTACTTCTAATATATAGTTACTGGAAAAAAAGGAAACCGGTGGTCTATTAGTACTTTAAGAGTTGGTAAGCTATTGATGTGACATTTATCAGTCATGCCTGCAGGTCAGAAACTTTAACCAAATACTGTAGAAATTAAGTGAATATTATTGTAAAAATTTACACAACATTATGGTATGAAATGAATGAATTGAATGAATGTTTCATGCACTTATAATGATCTGTATATGCTAAAGCATTAAATATATATATATACAGATTAGAGATATATTTCTTTTAATTCTGGCATTCAGTCTTATATATAATGATTTATTTATTTAGTTTTGTTTATATTTATATATACCAATATTATTAAGCTTTAGCAATCTACACAAGATCACCTGCAGCATTCAGAGCGGTAAGAGGCTTGTCAATTCTTTCACTTCCCTGTGAAAATATATTGAAAAAAGTTATTAAAAGTGGATCAGAAAAATCTGGAATTGACTATGGGTATGTATAATATTGCAAGTGCATTAATTTATTTTTTAATACTGTGCATGGGTAATTTATATGTACATATGTATTAATGCACACGATATACTGATATACTTGATTTACAGAATTTTTGCAATCGCTTGTAAAAAGCAATATAATATATTATTATATTTGTTGTCAAAGAACGCATGAAATATGAACAAGAACGCGCAAAATATGGGGCTGTAATTGGGATATCTATAGTTACTTCAAACTGGCTTTTCATTCATTCATTCAGAATCGTGTGATGAACATTGACCAGTCAGCTAGCGCGCTGACATACAGACATGTCCAAGTTTTCACTGTAATTTGTTGTTTTTCTTTCACCAGAATAGCTATAGTTTCTCTGATAAAATATATAATAAACAACTTATTATAGTCGGCTAAGCATCTAATTATACGGCTGTGAATTTTAACTCGTCAAGTATTTTGGCTCACCTAAAGGCTTGCCAAAATACCAAATAACTCGTAAAAATAAACTCAAAGATAGCTGATTTTTATGAAACTGAAATAATTTTTAAACCTCGATCAGTATCAATATAGTAAAAATTTATATTAATATAGTAATCACAAAATTGCAAGACCAATACACAAAATATTCTCAAGAGCACTCCATGGATGCAGGGTGTCTCCCTCCACTACAGCTTGGAGCACTAATATTTGATGAAGTAAAGGTATATTAAAAATATATTTTCTACTAAATAGATATAAATTAATTGATATGATGACCAAATATTTTTTTATTTCCCCACTGAAATATTAGATATGAGGATAATTATATTATTATTATTTTCTTGCATTGGATGTCAAAAATAATGTTTTTTATATGAATCACTTTCCTGCAGGTCCAAATGAAAGTAGCGTACAATACCAAAAGTTGTGAGATTCAAGGTTATGTCATGACCCCAGAAGATCTCTCCACCTTACACGATGTCTTCTCTTCCCTTGAAAACTCTGCAGATCGCAAGACAAGCTATGTCCTTCAGTTCCTTTGGAAAGACTTGACTTCACAATATGACATGCTTGGCCCATATTTTACATCCTCTAAATCTATCAACACCAGCTTCGTACTGGAACAGCTTACAACAACCATGGCTGCCCTTGCACGGTTTGGTTTCAGGACGCTAGTGGTAGTTTGTGATGGTGCATCAACAAATATGTCAGCCCTGAAAATTATTTGTGGATATGGCAACAAAGCTTTCTCCAATGATATCATGCAGGACTTAGAAGACCTGGACTCAAGTATGCGCACATCGAGAGAGACAGCTGGAGTAGGGGGGAAAGGACAGTTCCACTCCACCTCCATTTCTGAAAACAGAATTGGCGCTATTTTGACCTTTTTTGAGGCCTCCCCCCTACTCTAATATTGTAGGAGTGGCGCCATGGGGTGGGGGGCAGTATTTGAGGAGATAAATCCTATAGGTATATGCAAGAGCTGTCTGAATGGTTGGTGGCAGGTGATGGCCACATTCCCAAAAAGAACGGTTTTCTATGCGAAATCTGTGGAAAAGTTTGTAAGACTAAGGGGGGCTTGTCTATGCATATTAGATGGTGTAAGGGTTACAAACCTTTATTGCCTAAGATTACAGAATTTCCATGTTCCATTTGTAAAAGGGTTTTTAAATCAAAGGGAGGGTTAGGCCTGCACATTAGCAAGAGACAAACGCCGTGCGACCGGGAATACAAATGTTTTAATTGTGATTTTAAAACATTCGACTGTAATAAAATATTTTGGCATTCAACGAATGGGGCATGCTTCCAGTGAAATTCTATCGGAACAGCGCCCATGCAACTCCAGCGATAACAATAGTTACCGCTACTAGATTATTTTCATGTGCTGGTGCCGGTATATATTTTTTTTTGGGCGGTGGCGGCGAATATTTTATTGTTGTTGTTGTTGGTGTTTGATGAGCAACTTGAAACCCATTTATTCCTAGGGCCAATTGATTTTGTCTCATTGTTTATTACAGCGACCCTTTTCGACGGTTGCTGAAAATTTTCATCTACTTTTTTTTTGGATACCCATCTGCCGCCGAAACATTCAAAACACCTGTACAAAAAAAACATGAGAAAAAGAAAAAATATATCTGTATATATACATGGAGGGAAAAACAATAGAAGTATTTTTGGAAGAAGTTGGACTACGTACAGCAAAAGCCGTTGGACGCTATCTGTTGCAAGAAAATGTATACAACAGCAATCTACTTTCCGATATATCTGCTGTAGACTACACAGAGAACCATCTTGGTAGAACAGATCTGCAACCGCTAGAAGGGCTAGAACCTTTTGTAGACGACCTCTACATATTTGGTTATTTGCATCGGTTGGATCTTTTGCGGGAGAAGGGAAGACCCATGTGTGCAAACGCCAAAAGAATAGTGGAACAAATATCTATAGCATGCAGAACAGCATTCTCTGCAGGTTTCTTGAACGTTCGTATTTTGCAATCTCTATACATCGAGAAAAAGAATTCTACCTCTACCATTCGACGAACAATATGTGCGATAGAAGAAACAAGCAACTTGCGAGAATCTTTTGTAGAAGAAAACAACGAAGAGCCTGCAGGGATATTTCTAGCAAAGGTTGATGTTTCTGACATTCCAATAGACGCGGTTCTAGACCATCTGGAGAAGTTGGACAGAATCCTTCGACCCTACATGTTTGGTCTCTATTCTATCGACTATACACAAGATTTCTCGGGTACCTTGGATAGAAAAACATTGGTGCACTTTCTAGAAACGAAGGGGTTTCGAACGCAAGGAGATTTCTTTTCTGCAATGGATGCTACAGACGCTCCCCCCACCATTCTAGCAAACACAGACTCTGTTGGAGGAAACTGCTGCACTTGGGTTTCGTCGAATACAACTCTAGGCACAGCCGTTCGAACAAAGATCTACAACAAGATTGTTTGCAATTTCGAAGCTGGAGAAGTGTTGGCCGCCGTGGGAGGACATCTTGCAGACTATGTCTCCTGCCCCAACAAGCATCTACAGAAAACATTCGAACATCCCGACGTAGAAGCGCGAGGTTGCACAAGAATAGAACTCTCTGTCTACAATCCAAAAACAAGCAAAGAACAAGCAATAGACAGAACTCGAGAAATTCTATCTGGAAAACTATTTGTGGTACAACCACCCACACAACAATGGAAGCTGTTGGCAGAAAAGGTAGATAGAAATCTAGTGGTGTCGAACAGAGAGCTTGGAGACATCTTTGTGGCTTGGTATGGACACAGCGAAACAGGCCGTATCTGCGGAGTGCATTTGCGTCCCAAGAACGTCTGCAACGATGCAAAATGGAAGAAGTCTGTAGAGTATGCTATTTCCGCATTCGGATTTCGCGCTTGTCCCATCTACCACATAGAAATTCTATCTACAAAACCACACCTCCTTCTTGCACCTCTACAATGCTACACAAAAGAGCAGAACTCGAAAACTATACTGGCAAGAGCGAAATATCCCATGCAAACACACAACGCTGCAAGAGACCCCGCCGCAGTTCTGCCCACGGGAAAACATATAGAATGGATGTGGAGAACAAAGAAGACCAAAGCTGTTGGAGTTGAAAAAATACCTTTTCCGATTGTAGAAATAGAAACCGACAGCAAGATATCTCTACTGTCGAAGAAAGAAAGATACAGCAGGCAGCAAGAAATTCTAGATTTGGTGTTCGAGGAGAAGTGGCAGAAAGAACATGGGGAGGCGAGGGAGAAATATGTTGCAGAAATAGAAGAACAGAATAGGAGGAAACAGAAAGATTTCGAAAGAGCCAAAGAGAGGGCAGAGAAAATGTATCGGTGTCGGGAAGCGGTAAAAAATGCAGAGAGTGTGGTTTGCAACCTGCTACATTCTACAAATTCCCAGCATACAAAAAGAACTTTGGATTTCGAAAAACAAACTGTGGGCATTCTTGGATTTCGAAAGACGAACGGAACGGTGTCTAGAATTGTTGCTGTAGATTGTTCTGGCCGCCATGTGTGTCTTTGGCAAACAAAAGCCCTTTGTCGAATACTACAAGCGTTTGACAACCTCTACACAAAGAAGCAAACCAATACAAAGAGGCGACCCGTACACGTCGCGAAGAATTGCGAGAACCTTCTTCTACTCGCCATACAAAAGCGAGAGACCTTCCAAGCGGCACAAGGTGTGGAAATAACCTATACACCCATCCAAGTTCGTGAAACCCACTTGGAAATACTCCAACAAAGTGAAATATTGGAAATACAAAACAACGCAGACGAGATAGAGAGAGACTATTTGGCTGCGGTCGCCTCCGCCTGCAAAATGGTAGAGACGAAGAATCCAGAAACAAAACCCACGTTGGCGCTAGATATGGAGGAAGGGGAATACCAATTCTCCACCTACACAAACACAAAGTATCGCAACAAAGATAGAATCTTTCTACATCTCGTTCCCAAAGATTCTTCCACAAAAGAACCCAAGCTGGTCTACGGCCTATTCCTGCAGCTCGAAGTAGAAAGATTGCGGAACGAGAATGCAGAGATCTTTGAAAATGCTATAGTCCCCATAGATTGTCGTATAGGAGAAGTTCGATGCAATCCGCAAAAGAAGAAAGATAGAAAGGTGTACATACATCTAGAGACCACAAAGGAAGTTCCAACAGAGCTCCCACAGGCTCTACAGACGGTTCCAACAGAGCTCCCACAGGCTCTATAGACGGTTCCAACAGATCTACAACAGATTTCCAACAGATCTACAACAGATTCCCAACAGATCTACAACAGATTCCCAACAGATCTACAACAGATTCCCAACAGATCTACAACAGATTCCCAACAGATCTACAACAGATTCCCAACAGATCTACAACAGATTCCCAACAGCCAACAGACTCCAACAGATCTACAACAGATTCCCAACAGCCAACAGATTCCCAACAGCCAACAGACTCCAACAGATCTACAACAGATTCCCAACAGCCAACAGATTCCCAACAGCCAACAGATTCCCAACAGCCAACAGATCTTGTTGCAGCAAGATCTACAAAGTTCTACCAACAGACCTGCATAGACCAATCACAAAATAGGGAGATCGTCTGGAGAAACACAGTTCTACAGACGATTCGGATTCACATGGGAAAAGAAGGTGGAAAATAACCCCCTAGGATCGAGGGGGTTGCATTTTGCCTGCAAAAGTAGAAACAGTGGACAACTACCCAGACGTTTTGTATTTTGCAGGCAAAAGTAGAAACAGTGGACAAATACCCAAACGACACACACGCAAAAGTAGAAACAGTGGACAAATACCCAGACGTTTTGTATTTTGTCTACAAAAGTAGAAACAGCGGACAAATACCCAAACGACACACCGCAAAAGTAGAAACAGTGGACAAATACCCACGCGTTTTGTATTTTGTCTACAAAAGTAGAAACAGCGGACAAATACCCAAACGACACACCGCAAAAATAGAAACAGCGGGCAAATACCCATGCGTTTTGTAGTTTGCACACAAAAGTAGAAACGGCGGACAAATACCCAGACGTTTTGTATTTTGCCTGCAAAAGTAGAAACAGCGGACAAATACCCAAACGACACACGCAAAAGTAGAAACGGCGGACAAATACCCAGACGTTTTGTAGTTTGCACACAGAAGTAGAAACAGCCGACAAATACCCAGACGTTTTGTAGTTTGCCTGCAAAATAGAAACAGCCGACAAATACCCAAACGTTTTGTAGTTTGCCTGCAAAATAGAAACAACCGACAAATACCCAAACAACGCACAAACCTGCAAAAATAGAAACAGTGGACAAATAGCCAAACGACACACACAAAAGTAGAAACGGTGGACAAATACCCAAACAACGCACGCAAAAGTAGAAACGGCGGGCAAATACCCAGACGTTTTGTAGTTTGCACACAAAAATAGAAACAGCCGGCAAATACCCAGGGACGACACACGCAAAAGTAGAAACAACGGACAAATACCCAGACGTTTTGTAGTTTGCCTGCAAAAGTAGAAACGGTGGACAAATACCCAGACGTTTTGTAGTTTGCCTGCAAAAGTAGAAACGGTGGACAAATACCCAGACGTTTTGTAGTTTGCCTGCAAAAGTAGAAACGGTGGACAAATACCCAAACAACGCACGCAAAAGTAGAAACGGTGGACAAATACCCAAACAACACACGCAAAAATAGAAACAGCGGGCAAATACCCAGACGTTTTGTAGTTTGCACTGCAAAAATAGAAACAGCGGGCAAATACCCAGACGTTTTGTAGTTTGCAAGTAGAAACAGCCGACAAATACCCAGACGTTTTGTAGTTTGCAAGTAGAAACAGCGGACAAATACCCAGACGTTTTGTAGTTTGCACGCAAAAATAGAAACAGCGGGCAAATACCCAGACGTTTTGTATTTTGCAAGTAGAAACAACGGACAAATACCCAGACGTTTTGTAGTTTGCCTGCAAAATAGAAACAGCCGACAAATACCCAAACAACGCACAAACCTGCAAAAATAGAAACAGCGGGCAAATACCCAGACGTTTTGTAGTTTGCCTGCAAAAATAGAAACAGCCGACAAATACCCAAACAACGCACTGCAAAAATAGAAACAGCCGACAAATACCCAAACAACGCACTGCGAAAATAGAAACAGCCGACAAATACCCAAACAACGCACAAACCTGCAAAAATAGAAACAGCGGGCAAATACCCAGACGTTTTGTAGTTTGCAAGTAGAAACGGCGGGCTGCTGGATTATTTGATAGTTGCTGTCCCACTGTACAAATAGAGTTTGTGACGCACGCAGTGCTGGACCTTCTGTAGACGTCTGCACAAAACAGGTACAACCAAGAACTCGGGCTCATGACCATTTTTCAATTACGTTTTTGCTACCCACCTGCCTTCAAAAGATCTGCAGAGTGGAAATAGAAATGTATTCTCTAGTGTTGGATAATTTTTTAAAAATGATAGTGGTATATTTTGTTTTTGTAGTCGAGGGAAGGCAAAATGGTATATATAACGAACAAGAGCATGGTCATGAGCCCCGAGTTCTTGGTTGTACCTGTTTTGTGCAGACGTCTACAGAAGGTCCAGCACTGCGTGCGTCACAAACTCTATTTGTACAGTGGGACAGCAACTATCAAATAATCCAGCAGCCCGCCGTTTCTACTTGCAAACTACAAAACGTCTGGGTATTTGCCCGCTGTTTCTATTTTTGCAGGTTTGTGCGTTGTTTGGGTATTTGTCGGCTGTTTCTATTTTCGCAGTGCGTTGTTTGGGTATTTGTCGGCTGTTTCTATTTTTGCAGTGCGTTGTTTGGGTATTTGTCGGCTGTTTCTATTTTTGCAGGCAAACTACAAAACGTCTGGGTATTTGCCCGCTGTTTCTATTTTTGCAGGTTTGTGCGTTGTTTGGGTATTTGTCGGCTGTTTCTATTTTGCAGGCAAACTACAAAACGTCTGGGTATTTGTCCGTTGTTTCTACTTGCAAAATACAAAACGTCTGGGTATTTGCCCGCTGTTTCTATTTTTGCGTGCAAACTACAAAACGTCTGGGTATTTGTCCGCTGTTTCTACTTGCAAACTACAAAACGTCTGGGTATTTGTCGGCTGTTTCTACTTGCAAACTACAAAACGTCTGGGTATTTGCCCGCTGTTTCTATTTTTGCAGTGCAAACTACAAAACGTCTGGGTATTTGCCCGCTGTTTCTATTTTTGCGTGTGTTGTTTGGGTATTTGTCCACCGTTTCTACTTTTGCGTGCGTTGTTTGGGTATTTGTCCACCGTTTCTACTTTTGCAGGCAAACTACAAAACGTCTGGGTATTTGTCCACCGTTTCTACTTTTGCAGGCAAACTACAAAACGTCTGGGTATTTGTCCACCGTTTCTACTTTTGCAGGCAAACTACAAAACGTCTGGGTATTTGTCCGTTGTTTCTACTTTTGCGTGTGTCGTCTGGGTATTTGCCGGCTGTTTCTATTTTTGTGTGCAAACTACAAAACGTCTGGGTATTTGCCCGCCGTTTCTACTTTTGCGTGCGTTGTTTGGGTATTTGTCCACCGTTTCTACTTTTGTGTGTGTCGTTTGGCTATTTGTCCACTGTTTCTATTTTTGCAGGTTTGTGCGTTGTTTGGGTATTTGTCGGTTGTTTCTATTTTGCAGGCAAACTACAAAACGTTTGGGTATTTGTCGGCTGTTTCTATTTTGCAGGCAAACTACAAAACGTCTGGGTATTTGTCGGCTGTTTCTACTTCTGTGTGCAAACTACAAAACGTCTGGGTATTTGTCCGCTGTTTCTACTTTTGCGTGTGTCGTTTGGGTATTTGTCCGCTGTTTCTACTTTTGCAGGCAAAATACAAAACGTCTGGGTATTTGTCCGCCGTTTCTACTTTTGTGTGCAAACTACAAAACGCATGGGTATTTGCCCGCTGTTTCTATTTTTGCGGTGTGTCGTTTGGGTATTTGTCCGCTGTTTCTACTTTTGTAGACAAAATACAAAACGCGTGGGTATTTGTCCACTGTTTCTACTTTTGCGGTGTGTCGTTTGGGTATTTGTCCGCTGTTTCTACTTTTGTAGACAAAATACAAAACGTCTGGGTATTTGTCCACTGTTTCTACTTTTGCGTGTGTGTCGTTTGGGTATTTGTCCACTGTTTCTACTTTTGCCTGCAAAATACAAAACGTCTGGGTAGTTGTCCACTGTTTCTACTTTTGCAGGCAAAATGCAACCCCCTCGATCCTAGGGGGTTATTTTCCACCTTCTTTTCCCATGTGAATCCGAATCGTCTGTAGAACTGTGTTTCTCCAGACGATCTCCCTATTTTGTGATTGGTCTATGCAGGTCTGTTGGTAGAACTTTGTAGATCTTGCTGCAACAAGATCTGTTGGCTGTTGGGAATCTGTTGGCTGTTGGGAATCTGTTGGCTGTTGGGAATCTGTTGTAGATCTGTTGGAGTCTGTTGGCTGTTGGGAATCTGTTGGCTGTTGGGAATCTGTTGTAGATCTGTTGGAGTCTGTTGGCTGTTGGGAATCTGTTGTAGATCTGTTGGGAATCTGTTGTAGATCTGTTGGGAATCTGTTGTAGATCTGTTGGGAATCTGTTGTAGATCTGTTGGGAATCTGTTGTAGATCTGTTGGGAATCTGTTGTAGATCTGTTGGAAATCTGTTGTAGATCTGTTGGAACCGTCTATAGAGCCTGTGGGAGCTCTGTTGGAACCGTCTGTAGAGCCTGTGGGAGCTCTGTTGGAACTTCCTTTGTGGTCTCTAGATGTATGTACACCTTTCTATCTTTCTTCTTTTGCGGATTGCATCGAACTTCTCCTATACGACAATCTATGGGGACTATAGCATTTTCAAAGATCTCTGCATTCTCGTTCCGCAATCTTTCTACTTCGAGCTGCAGGAATAGGCCGTAGACCAGCTTGGGTTCTTTTGTGGAAGAATCTTTGGGAACGAGATGTAGAAAGATTCTATCTTTGTTGCGATACTTTGTGTTTGTGTAGGTGGAGAATTGGTATTCCCCTTCCTCCATATCTAGCGCCAACGTGGGTTTTGTTTCTGGATTCTTCGTCTCTACCATTTTGCAGGCGGAGGCGACCGCAGCCAAATAGTCTCTCTCTATCTCGTCTGCGTTGTTTTGTATTTCCAATATTTCACTTTGTTGGAGTATTTCCAAGTGGGTTTCACGAACTTGGATGGGTGTATAGGTTATTTCCACACCTTGTGCCGCTTGGAAGGTCTCTCGCTTTTGTATGGCGAGTAGAAGAAGGTTCTCGCAATTCTTCGCGACGTGTACGGGTCGCCTCTTTGTATTGGTTTGCTTCTTTGTGTAGAGGTTGTCAAACGCTTGTAGTATTCGACAAAGGGCTTTTGTTTGCCAAAGACACACATGGCGGCCAGAACAATCTACAGCAACAATTCTAGACACCGTTCCGTTCGTCTTTCGAATCCAAGAATGCCCACAGTTTGTTTTTCGAAATCCAAAAGTTCTTTTTGTCTGCTGGGAATTTGTAGAATGTAGCAGGTTGCAAACCACACTCTCTGCATTTTTTACCGCTTCCCGACACCGATACATTTTCTCTGCCCTCTCTTTGGCTCTTTCGAAATCTTTCTGTTTCCTCCTATTCTGTTCTTCTATTTCTGCAACATATTTCTCCCTCGCCTCCCCATGTTCTTTCTGCCACTTCTCCTCGAACACCAAATCTAGAATTTCTTGCTGCCTGCTGTATCTTTCTTTCTTCGACAGTAGAGATATCTTGCTGTCGGTTTCTATTTCTACAATCGGAAAAGGTATTTTTTCAACTCCAACAGCTTTGGTCTTCTTTGTTCTCCACATCCATTCTATATGTTTTCCCGTGGGCAGAACTGCGGTGGGGTCTCTTGCAGCGTTGTGTGTTTGCATGGGATATTTCGCTCTTGCCAGTATAGTTTTCGAGTTCTGCTCTTTTTGTGTAGCATTGTAGAGGTGCAAGAAGGAGGTGTGGTTTTGTAGATAGAATTTCTATGTGGTAGATGGGACAAGCGCGAAATCCGAATGCGGAAATAGCATACTCTACAGACTTCTTCCATTTTGCATCGTTGCAGACGTTCTTGGGACGCAAATGCACTCCGCAGATACGGCCTGTTTCGCTGTGTCCATACCAAGCCACAAAGATGTCTCCAAGCTCTCTGTTCGACACCACTAGATTTCTATCTACCTTTTCTGCCAACAGCTTCCATTGTTGTGTGGGTGGTTGTACCACAAATAGTTTTCCAGATAGAATTTCTCGAGTTCTGTCTATTGCTTGTTCTTTGCTTGTTTTTGGATTGTAGACAGAGAGTTCTATTCTTGTGCAACCTCGCGCTTCTACGTCGGGATGTTCGAATGTTTTCTGTAGATGCTTGTTGGGGCAGGAGACATAGTCTGCAAGATGTCCTCCCACGGCGGCCAACACTTCTCCAGCTTCGAAATTGCAAACAATCTTGTTGTAGATCTTTGTTCGAACGGCTGTGCCTAGAGTTGTATTCGACGAAACCCAAGTGCAGCAGTTTCCTCCAACAGAGTCTGTGTTTGCTAGAATGGTGGGGGGAGCGTCTGTAGCATCCATTGCAGAAAAGAAATCTCCTTGCGTTCGAAACCCCTTCGTTTCTAGAAAGTGCACCAATGTTTTTCTATCCAAGGTACCCGAGAAATCTTGTGTATAGTCGATAGAATAGAGACCAAACATGTAGGGTCGAAGGATTCTGTCCAACTTCTCCAGATGGTCTAGAACCGCGTCTATTGGAATGTCAGAAACATCAACCTTTGCTAGAAATATCCCTGCAGGCTCTTCGTTGTTTTCTTCTACAAAAGATTCTCGCAAGTTGCTTGTTTCTTCTATCGCACATATTGTTCGTCGAATGGTAGAGGTAGAATTCTTTTTCTCGATGTATAGAGATTGCAAAATACGAACGTTCAAGAAACCTGCAGAGAATGCTGTTCTGCATGCTATAGATATTTGTTCCACTATTCTTTTGGCGTTTGCACACATGGGTCTTCCCTTCTCCCGCAAAAGATCCAACCGATGCAAATAACCAAATATGTAGAGGTCGTCTACAAAAGGTTCTAGCCCTTCTAGCGGTTGCAGATCTGTTCTACCAAGATGGTTCTCTGTGTAGTCTACAGCAGATATATCGGAAAGTAGATTGCTGTTGTATACATTTTCTTGCAACAGATAGCGTCCAACGGCTTTTGCTGTACGTAGTCCAACTTCTTCCAAAAATACTTCTATTGTTTTTCCCTCCATGTATATATACAGATATATTTTTTCTTTTTCTCATGTTTTTTTTGTACAGGTGTTTTGAATGTTTCGGCGGCAGATGGGTATCCAAAAAAAAAGTAGATGAAAATTTTCAGCAACCGTCGAAAAGGGTCGCTGTAATAAGATTTATCTCCTCAAATACTGCCCCCCACCCCATGGCGCCACTCCTACAATATTAGAGTAGGGGGGAGGCCTCAAAAAAGGTCAAAATAGCGCCAATTCTGTTTTCAGAAATGGAGGTGGAGTGGAACTGTCCTTTCCCCCCTACTGCTGGACAAAACTTAATGTCACACCTGCTAAAATAATGCAGATATTTTTTCTTTCCATATATATTTATACAACACTTTATAAAATAACTATGATATAACGCGCGCTCTGATTGGTCAAAGGATGTGTATTCCGCGTGCTTCTATAACTCGATAGAGCACGCTGCCTCGTTTTCTATATCAGCTGCATGGCTATATTATACATGTATATAGCTGCATGCACGCATGATTATTTCATAACTACAAATAATAAAAATAAAAATAATATGTATATCTTTTTTTGACAACAGCAAAGGTACATGATTGCAGCCCTGAGAACAATTGCAAGTGATGAAGACAGGAGAAGCTATGCACAGCAACAGATGCTAGAGAAAACAGCACAATACTTAGAAGCTTGCAACCTTATTTTTGAAAGAGGAATCCTTTCCCACCAATTGGTTAGAACATATGCAGACTCCCTTGTTATCCAAAACATTAAAATGGGCTTTGCATATTTTCAAGACTGGTGTTATAGTCATTATCTAACAGGTACATATTTTAATATTTTAAAAACAGCCTGACTGGTGAATAATATATTTGATATACCCTTTGCAAAAAGCCATGCACTTATATACAGCTATTTCAAAAAATGTTGTCTTAATTGTGGAATACAGAATATAGTGCATATATTCGATGTAAGACAGAAATACATTATATATCAGTATATTTAGTATATATCATGCAGCTATATATAGCTACGATATAGCGAGGAAACAATAACTGTGCTGATACTTTCAATGATATAGTTTAAATATATCAGCAGCTGTTGCTATATTGGAGCTGATATACTAAATATGCTGACATACAATGCATTTCGGTCTTGGAATGCACTATTCGGTATTCAGTATTTACAAGACAACGTTTTTTTTGAAATAGCTGTATATTAATCATATGCAGATACACGCATTACAATATACTAGGCCTCAATCACTCTGACTCAACATATACTATTATTAAAGATCAAGAATTGGGTCTTTAAATATTTAATTGAACCACAAATATAGTGATCATTGCATGAGGCTTATTGATTCTGTATATATGTAATTGATTTGTGTAATAGCTAATTTATGCAAATTCTGGGTCTATATAATATAAGAGACTTATTATTAATATTATTAATTAACATTATAATAATTATAATAATTATTATGGGGACATTATATATATCACAAGCCACTCGATCTGAGCTATGTATCAATAATTGAAATTTTTTTTTTTGAATTGCTTGCAGAGTATCCTGATAATTCTAAGAAATCAAGAAACAGAATTTTTTTGGCATGGCAGGTCAGCTGTGCACGTGTATGAAACATTAGTTTGACTGAAATATTATAATTTAATTAAGACATATGAAATGCCCACAGCTTAAGCTCTTAATTGATTTATATTTAATTAAATTTATTTGTTGTTACAGACATGGGATCTCTTACGATTCATGGTCTCTGGATTTGTTCAATTATGCAATTGGTTTACAGACCACCTTCCAGGCTACTATATATGTCCTCTTCGTGTAAACGGTAGTAGTTTGGAATCAGTGTTCAGTATTCTCAAGTATGGTAGTGGTGGAAATCTCAGTGCATTGACATATGGGCCAATGTTAGGGAGGCTAATATCAAGTAAAGGTCTAAGACTTGAAAGAAACATCCATTCTGAAAAAGGATACAGAGATGCTGTTCTGGTGACAAGTCATGTGTCTTTACCCTCTGACACATCTTCCCATAATATCACTGTACCAAAAGTGTCTGGAAGAAAATGTTGTTCCTCTACTAATACTCCAGCAGACGTGACGGAATTCCTCTTTCCAGCAAACATTTGCCAATCAACTCTGGGAGGACGAATTGGCAGTAATGCTTGCACTGTTATTGCTCTCCTCTGTGGCTATTATTTTGTAGAATATGGGTTGCCTATCAGTCCAAGTTCAGTTTCGCCAGTACTTGATGATCAGTGGTGTTCAATGGTTATTGATGCTATTTCAGAAGGGAACAGAATACATGACTTTGTATATGCTGGAGCTCCAGTTGACATTGATGTTGAAGATGCAGTACAAATCTTTGGGGCAGATATTCACATATAGTCAATAGAAGAAACAGAGTACTTTTTTCTCACTGATGACCCATCCCATCAAAGCAACAAAATCAGGGACAAACAGGCACAGAATAAGAAGGCTGTTGGTATTTTAATTACAAATGGAAAATCAGTCTGTATTTGTGTAGATGCACAAGGCAATCTTGCTTTGTGTGATTCACATAAGCATAGAGAACATGGAGCTCTTGTCATTAAAGCCAGAAATCTAGACACTCCTGAGTTTGTAAATGCTATTTTGAAATCACATCTACAGTACTTCAATAAAACCATTTTATATGGTGCAATTACATGGGTTAACTATCATTAGAAAGTTATAAAGATGATTTATAACATGTCACAGTTGCATCATTTTATAAATACATGCACTAATTATATAGCTAAAACAGAATGTAAATACATGTAAATATAATGTACAACTAAGACAGCATAATTAAAGTTAATGTATAATATGAATTTGTAAATACAAGAGTTTTCATGTCCTTGCATATGCATTCATAACAGGCAATAATTGATACACTTTTAGTTGTTTCAATTGACAATAATAGTTATTATACTGAATGTATAAGAAATAAAACAATATTTTTAGATCTAAAATAAAAATATCACACTGTTATTTAATTTGTTTGAAATCATTCTGTATAGTGCTTATATTCTGTATAGTGCTTATATATAATTCTACACCACATTTCTCAAAAATGTAATGAAGTAATTAATAGAATAGGGCTCCATCATCTTGAAGTTGCAGTCAGGTTTACGATACATTATTGATTAATGGCTGAAAGTCGTATATTTAGAAAATCAAGTCGGAGACAAATTAACACTAATCAATTATTGAACTATCATGATCTACTATAATTTTCAAGATAGCAACTTCAGACGATTTACATGTAGCTGCCGCGGTTTATATGATTTCTATTGTTTATTCCTCATAAATTATTAATGACCAAGTTATTAATGATATAATAATAATGCACCAGTCAATTGAAACCCCCGGTCACCCCCCCCCCACCCCCCAGGTCACCCCCCCCCCACCCCCCCCAGTCACCCCCCCCCCCCCCCAGTCACCCCCCCCCCCCCCCCCCCACTGCCTTTTCGTTCCCCGGTAGGTGGGGAATACACTTCCTTTCACCCCTTTGCCTTCCAGAGCGGGGAATAGGCAGGGGATTAGCGACTCACATTTTTCTTCTTCAAAATATTATCTACAGAACAAATGAGTACTGGCGGGTAAGTTCACCATTCATTTCTGCCCCGGGGACTTCACTGGCTTTAAATTGAATAAAAAGTGAATGCCCCGGGAAGGGAAGGGGAGGGGGGGGGGGGGGGGGGGGGGGGGGGGGGGGGGGGGTACCGGGGGTTTCACTTAACTGGTGCATAAATTATATTATAATAAAAAAATGAAATCATGCTACTTCACGTTTTTGAGAAATGGTGTAAGTTTTTAACTTGTCCCTTAAGTTCTGTGTTGAAGCCACAACAAGTCCAGTTTTTGATAGTTCTAGTTCCTCCTGTGCACTTTTAAATTCACCCTCTCGGGCATGGAGATACTTTCTTATTAGTTCTTTAAATACCATTGTTACAATTTCTGGCCTGTAGATTTTTGATTCACACGATAAGCATTTGTAAAACTCGCTTGATAGTTCTAGATCGTTTAAAATACAGTCTTCAGCAATTTTAAGCATAGTACCACCATACCTTGTCAGTGATTTGGCGTTCACGAGTTCCCTTGTTTTGTTATCAAGGCAGCAGAGAAAGGTAAATAGCGTTGGAGAAGGAAAGCAAAGGCCGTCAGTTTCAGTTTGTGCCGTGTCCAGTTCGTTAAGAAATACAGAGTTTGACTTGATCTTGTTTTTGTTTTTGTCAGTAAGGCAATTATCAATAAATTTCAGTTCATATTCCACGTCTTTTCGCTTCTCGTTGTTGACTTCTCGCCCTCGTCCACTTAGTGCTCTCCGTCTTGTTTTCTTCATCCTACACAAGGAGGAGCCAGCAAAGCAGTATATTTTGTCTTTGCTTTCCTTGTATATGCTATTGTCAGCACCACTGGAGGCGTCAGAAGCTTGATGTGATTTTTTTTTTTGCTTTCGTAAACAAGGGTGTGATATTCTTGGTAAACTACACAATGCAGGTGAGTGATAAAATTGTGGACTTCGCGAGCTGATCCAAATGACTTACCAAAAATACCATTCACTTCTTGTCTTTCCTTTGTACTTCTACCAGGCTTAAAATTGTCTAAATACTTTGATCAGGAAATACAAAGCTCTGCCTTCTTGTCTGCCTGTTTGATTTGTTTTCTCCGAAAAATGTCGACAGATCTTTTTTTCAGTGTTTCAAGCATTAGTGAAATCAGTGGAGTGAGCTTTTCTGAACACTCTGAGTATAAATTTAGAGCCTTTTCGTCTCCACATTCTGACAGTTCTCAATAATGACTGCCTTGTCAAATTTTAGGTTAACCTGCAGTGTGGTGAACTCGCTTTCTTGGATCTTTTTTTTCCTCTGCGTTTTTGTTAGACGAGTATTGCTTTCCTGTTGCTTACCGTCGACCTCATCGTCTGAACTACAGCTTTCTTCTGAAGATACCTCAGCACCTGACTCCGTTTCAACGTTTGACTGGTGATAACTTAAATGTAAAACGTACTTTTCGTCGACAAAAGTAATATTTACCGGCGACGCAGCCATTGTTGTTTTTGTTTTGGTTGTTACGCAAAGCACGGCAAGCCAATCCAATTTAGACTTCAACCAATCAGGTAACGAGTTTGAGGTTTCGTGCGCTATCATTGGCTGATCGTGCTTTTCTAAAAATAGCTCACTCGCTAATCTGATGTACGACTATTATATTATACAGATGGACACTTCTAGTTATGTACTTCTGATATATCTGTATGTAATGTGGCCCATGAACTGATTTCCCATCCTTCCTTGTGGTCTCAGCCTCTATGATTTATGATTTTCAACCCGACAACGATTATGCAATTAGCTATACAGCGATTTGCGAAAATTCTGTAAAAGCAATATATATCAATATATCAATATATCGGGTGCATTGTGGGTAATTTTCATTATAAAATTGCTGAATAAGCCCTCTAAGGTTCAAATGTTTCAATTGTTTTTTCACATACATACTACAAATGTTAATTGGGTTTAGATTCAGGTTTAATAATAGCTAAAATCAAAGAATTAGGATAATGCAAATTACTATATATCGATATACACCTGTTTTCAAAAACGTTGACCAAACAGAAATAGCAAAATAGCAAAATAGCAAAATAGCAAAATAGCAAAATAGGAATTTTAATTAGCGGGACCTTATTAACATAGGAAACAATGGGAAAGCATTCAAACTGAATACCGTAGAATTACGAAAGTAACGACTACCCGAAAGTAACGTTAATTTTGAGACCTTTCTAGTAATTTAAATGTCTAGTAATTCCCGAAAGAAACATATTTGGTAAACGGAAATGACATGAACAGGAACAAACATTTAAGTTCATGAAAGCTCTGTATATACAATAACTCAGTCGAACAGGAACATTTATTCAGAAGTCTTACTTAATAAGTCTTATGAAAATTATTAAGTGACATAATGCTTATTCCACGGTTGTGCTTACGACGAATTTCGCGATCGTCTTCAATTATCCACGTATTTTAGCTGCCCGAAGTAACGGCTACCCGAAAGCTAGCTCTACCTCTACCTACAATCTCTGATATCGATCCAGTCTGTTCTCTTTTCTCCCGGCTAGTTCATGAAGCGGTAAATCGGGTTTCTCTAAAATGCTATGTATTAGAAGATACTCTTCGTGGAGATGCAATAATAATAATAATAATAATAACTCGTGACAACAACTTGTGCAGCCATTAGGCCGGCCTGACAAGGCGCCGTGTCTAGCATATCGTCGACATATTCTGCTAACAGTACTTGTAGAAATAAACATATTTGCAGTAAAATGTCTTCATCTTTCTGCAGAAGCAGATATTTTGACCATATAATTATATTTCGAAGGTCTTCCGAGTATGCTTTCGGCATGTCTGCACCGCAGTTGTTTTCTGCTTGAATGCTTTACCTTTCTTTCCGATGTTAATAAGGTAATTAAAATTCCTATTTTGCTATTTTGCTATTTCACTATTTCTGTTTGGTCAACGTTTTTGAAAACAGGTGTATCGATATATTGGGATTTTACAGAATTTTTGCAAATCGCTGTATATATAAAACGTAAAGTAACTGATATGATTTATAGTTTGCGGTTACTTTTATTCTATGTATTTTTCGGTTGAGCATTGTTGTGAGTTTCTTGCTTTAGTTTTACAATTAGCTTATGCATTTCATCTTCTTCCATGTACGATCGGCAATGGTGCAAGTAACAAAACAAACAAATGAAATTTAACCAAATGCAAACTTCCGTTTTGTTTCAACTCACCTGTAGTTGTTACTGTACTTGGAATCCTTGTCGTAGTTGGGGCTACACAAATACATTTTATCATTCGGTATATTACATATGCGTACACTTCTATATAAATACACTAGGGGGCGTTCATTTATTAGTGCTTTGGAGGGGCAAATTGTACCCAAATATTACCCAACCCCCCCCCCCCCCCCCCCCTCCATGGTAGGCAAAAATGCGATAACCCCCCTATATTTCATCCAGTTTCAGACAACCCCCCTCATAAATAAAGCTGCCCATAATCTGATAATCCCCCTATCTAACTTCCTAAAATAACGCAACCCCCCATTTGCAACACTCACCCCCCCCCCCCCCCCCCCCATGCACTAATAAATGAAAAACCCCTTATAATTTATTTACGAGGAACAAACAACACTAGTAGGGGAGTACTTGGTGTCCTATTGTTGTCCCGCCATGTATGCTATGTATACTAATTCTGTAAATAAATATACCTGTCCTTTTAAAATTACTCATAAATGAGCTCAAATTGAACTTTGTTCAAATTTCTCCAAGGAATCGTTACTTGTTTGACCGACTGCGCCTCGTTTTTTCAACCCACTTCTCTGTGTTTGGAAATTGGAGGATGAACTGTTTCGCGTGTTTGATTATAAATAACTTAAATGAACGAACAAGATAACGACAAACAACTCCACCGTTTCTTGGCGAACTGGTCTGTTCTTACTGCTCCGTGATGTCATTCGCCATGCATATTGTTTTGCCATGCTTTTCAGCATATTTATTATTTATTACATTTTCACGAAATTATGTCTTGCTCAGCTAATTTAGGAAACGGGGGAATACCCGAATCATATCTCAGTGACCTTGTGTCAGTGTGTTTAGTTTAACAGCTAAGCCGGTAACGTATACGAAGATGTATGTCTACATTTTGCTTAGGTTGCACTTCCAGATTCAGTGATGAACGTTCAAAAATAGTGTAATATATACGTCAAGTACAAGCCGACTTTTACGTTCACGTTTCTCCTAGGAAAGTTATTGAATACTTGTAATATATAAAACTAAGTATCATTTCCAACAATGTCAAAAAGGGATATGTCACGTGATAGTTGAGCCTTGGCATTCCTCGAGTAATGCGTTAGCCGATATCTTTGTATTGGCCACTATTTTGTAAGATTGGCATGTTTTCCCATTCAACCAATCACGTTGGAAAAGGCGCCGTCCAACCTGATTGAGTTAACCAAAACACTCGTCCCGTTGTGGCATGTCTGGCTAAGCATTATAAAAAGGAATTCACTCATTAGGAACAGTGTAGTTGATCTAGAAGCAGCGTCAGAGTGACTAAGATTGTAGTTATGGGCAACTTGTAATAAACCAGAAGAACCGATCCTTACTGTCGTGCTTGCCTACGCGCCGACTAAGTGGCCCCCTAACAATATGTTTGAATAAAGTCGTTTTCGTATGAGTGGGAAGTAGTTACGGTACGGTACGTTTCGTACCGTACGGTGACCGTGCCGTGTCCAAGCATTCTGATTGGTTGAGCAATGATTTTGCGCACTCTGATTGGTTGAATATAATGTTTTCGATTCCATACCGGTATTTAAAACTCCGTACCGTAGGTTTCCCACTCATACGAAAACGACTCGATGTTAGCTTATGTTTGAATCATACCCACAGTCTCACTTACCTTGACAAGTTTTACCGTCGCCAGAGAACCCCGCTGGACAAGGTCCACAAGATATTCCACTTTGAAACTCCGTACACGTAACACCAGCAAAACACGAAAGGTTGGTACATCGATATATCTTTTGATTACACAGGGAGCCCGTGAATCCAACATCACATCGACACGTGTAGTTGTTGATTCCATCTATGCAGGTACCTATCACAGCATACAAACAGATACGATATAGTCGCTGATGATAGTAGTTGATGCTCGCAGGGAATTGTGGGACTGTTTTAAATGACGCCATTGCTGTCTATTTGTAGAGGTAATCATACGGTCTCGAGTTCAAGTTGGAAATACTTTACACGAGTGTGTTTTTCAAAGAGTACAATTTGAGCTCTTTAAAAAACACGAGTGGAAATTAGTCCAACTTGAACGAGAAATCGTATGATTACTAATGGGAAAACGACAGGTAAACATTAATTGTTGTGTGCTAAAAGTCACTCACTTCAAATATAGCGTCCCCTGAAGCAGTCCCACAATTCCCCGCAAATATCAACTCCAAAATGGCGAATACCGTACGTACGTAAAGAAGCTACAGTTGTATTGAACATAGTTGACACAAATAGGTTTGCTATACCTATATTTCAGAAATGTGACGCTGCGCCTGAAATATTTCTCATAGAACTACCAACCCCCCTCCCCCCACTACAATGTTGAATGAATGAATGAATGAAAAACTTTATTTAAGCACAAATATATCATCAGCTTTAAAAACTGGTTTACATGAAAGTTGTGAGGATATTAATATAAAAATCAATGTACAATATATGATGTATACATAAAAAATATAACAATAAAGATAATAATAATAGGTAAGGCCAATGTCAGCTAGTTAAGGAGCAGGTCAAGTGTTTCTTAAATAGACTAAGCACCTTATGGTTTCTTAGAGATTGGGGGAGGCTATTCCAAAGAGTAGCACCTCTATAGCAAAGGCTTCTCTTCCCATATTCAGTGTTAAATCTGGGGACAAAAAGTCTGGAAGCAGAGTTCCTTAGATTATGATTGGTTGCTTCAGAGACTTTGTCAAACATGTCAACAAGATACTGAGGAGCTAAATTATTAAAACATTTAAACATTAGAATTGACAGTTGTTTGTTCCTTCTAATATGAAGAGGTTGCCAGGCTAACGATTTCAGTATATCAACTGATCTTATATCATAAGTGGCACCTGTAATTATTCTAGCGGTTGAGTAGTGATCACGACGCGGTAGATCGACATCGCTCTCAACCAACATTGAAAGAGAGAGGGGTTTGGAAAATCGAAAATCGTATCCCAATTTCTCAAAGTGTGTCGAGCTATTTTGCAAACGATTCTAGTTTTGTGATGAATGACTGCAGGAAGGAATATAAATGCAGGAAATAGCGTTTCTGGAAACCCCGTTTTAACATCCTGAATCTGCCATTGCAGTGCGCACTTGTTGCCGTTAATTGTTAGTCAATATTTATGAGTTTTTAACGTAATTTTAAACGTGGGTTTCAACCCGAGCGAATCTCATTCTCTGGCTCCAAATGGTAGTCAAACACTGACCACCAATGATAATATTTATATTCGTTTTTTGGCATACATTTCCAATGTAAAAGCTTTCATGAAAAAGTTTATTGTTATAAACTCGTAAATGTGGTCGTAAGGACTTTAGTTGAATACTACCTACCATTGCCACAGTTAACTGAAACACAATCGTTTATATTTGTCTGGCATTTGTCACCACTGAATCCTTGAGGACATTGACAAGAGTACTGACCAGATCCCCGTGGGTGGTAGGGGTGAGGTAGGCATTTGCCGCCATTTTTACACGGACACACCACAAGACGTACTGTCACGGTGATGGTGTCGGTAGCGTTACACTCATCAGTGACTTTAAAAGTAAAGTCCTTGTTGTGTTGTGACGTGACATTCCATTGTAGTAAACCAGTAGAAC
Organism: Actinostola sp. cb2023; assembly: GCA_033675265.1. NCBI lineage: Eukaryota > Metazoa > Cnidaria > Anthozoa > Actiniaria > Actinostolidae > Actinostola > Actinostola sp. cb2023. Next base: position 87,285 of record JAUJYZ010001183.1, on the reverse strand, counting down.
TAAAGGTACACCCACTACTAGCAGTAGTACTTAACAAAGAGTACGTGACAGGACGGTTATCTGGGTCTGATGCTTTAAGCTGTAACGGTAGATACTCCCCTTGAAGAGCGTAACGAGGTGACTGGCCTTGTTCAAATGACGGTGGATGGTTGACTGAAATATAATTGAGATTCCGAACTCTTAAATGCTGATTTTAATCATTATATTATTCTCTAAAATTATTTTTACCTTTTCTTCGTGTCCACGAATGTTGAACGTCTCCCGGCATGCATTGTTGGCACCAGTCACGTGGGTTGGATTGATTGGCAGCAAAACAGTGCCCGCGAATCAGACAAGAGTTGTCCTGAAGCAAAGTAAAAACATATTTGATCAGTAGTCCTGGTAAATAGATAAGACCCCCCTTATTTAGACAATGGTAAATAGGTAAGAACCCCCTTACTTAGACAATGGTAAATACCGTATTTCCTAAAATAAATGCCCAGCCTCCAATAAACGCCTCCCTCCAATAAACGCCCCCTTTCAGGAGTAAAATCGTTAATATACGCCTCCTTCATTTAAACGCCCCCTTCTAATAAACGCCCCCCCATAGAAGACGAAACCCCCCCCCCCCCCCCCCCCCCCCCATAGAGGGACGTTTATTAGAGACACCCACTCGATTCAAGGGGGCGTTTATTAGAATAGAAACGGAAAATCAAACACTGATATTGAAAGCTTCCTATTTTTATTATTTAAATGTCTACAACTGACTCATTACCGCTTATGTTTGTCATCGTATTGTTGATGACTCGGGAAACGTTTCCGAGGCAAAATTTGGAGTTTCAAACGCCCCCTCTAAAACTTCAAATTTTAAATTTGAGGAAATACGGTAGGTAAGAACTCCCTTATTTAAACAATGGTAAATAAGTAAAAATTCCCCCTTACTTAGACAATGGTAAATAGGTAAGACTCCCCTTACTTAGACAATGGTAAATAAGTAAGACCCCCTTACTTAGACAATGGTAAATAGGTAAGATCCCCCTTACTTAGACAATGGTAAATAGGTAAGACTCCCCTTACTTAGACAATGGTAAATAAGTAAGACCCCCTTACTTAGACAATGGTAAATAGGTTTGCTTACTTTAAGAGAACAATTGCCCGATTTGTTGCATGCCATACAAACAGAGTCGTACGACACAAACCGCATTTGCCGCTGACTCTTGTGCTCGCCGTCGTTTGAAATCGATATCCAAAGTCCCCCTGCAGGGGTACCCTCAGAGTCGTAGTCACCACGTTTTGTGGGAGGATCAGGAAGCTCACACCTTACACCAAATATATCGATCTTTTGACCAGATAATTTGATAACTTGTGGTTTGACTATCCAGTCGCTGGCGACAACCTGTAGAATTAGTTGAAACGATACATTTATTGTCCAATGATTATGAATCGGGTAGGGGAACGATCGATAGAGAATGTTAAATGGCGAAGAAAACTTGACACCGTATAGAACAAATGCGATAATGGCGTCCAATTGCCATTGTTCTGGACTGACTAGCCTCTCATAATTGCAGGTGAAAATGTTTCCACATGAACACGAGGTTAGTCAGTCTAGAATAATGGCAATCAGTGAATATTGGACGCCATTAATTATTGCATTCGGGCCATATGTTCTATGAATCTGGATTTGCAGAATCCGTTTTAGTTTCGTTTCTCCATCCACAAACATTACCAAAAGTATTTCCAGAAATGAAAACGGTGTTACACCAGACGATTATATCCAACTTGTGATAACTAGATATAATGCTTGTAAAACAAAATGTTGCAGCAATCAATCGAAATTATTTCTATTTCTTGCAACTACATTTCAAGACATGCCCGTATGGCATGCTATGTGCACGGTCCAACAACAATTGACAAGCTGTCCGTACAGCTGCCAAGTGTTAGACCGCGTATGCAGGTTGGTGATGCTAACCTTGAATTCTCGGATATGACAAGTCATGTTTACTGAGTTGATGAACTCTCGTCCAAATATGTCGATCTTTTTGCAGGGTCGTCTTCTAATGTCACACAATCCTCCATCGTAAATACTACAATATCAAACGTCGTCAATGTCACACAATCCTCCATCGTAAATACTACACTATCAAGCAACATGTCGTCAATGTGACACAATCCTCCATCGTAAATACTACAATATCAAGCAACATGTCGTCAATGTCTCACAATCCTCCATCATAAATACTGCAATATCAAGCAACATGTCGTCAATGTCATACAATCCTCCATCGTAAATACTGCAATATCAAGCAACATGTCGTCAATGTCATACAATCCTCCATCGTAAATACTGCAATATCAAGCAACATGTCGTCAATGTCATACAATCCTCCATCGTACGTAATTACTACAATATCAAGCAACATGTCGTCAATGTCATACAATCCTCCATCTTACGTAAATACTACAATATCAAGCAACATGTCGACAATATTATACAATCCTCCATCATAAATACTGCAATATCAAGCAACATGTCGTCAATGTCATACAATCCTCCATCGTACGTAAATACTACAATATCAAGCAACATGTCGTCAATGTCATACAATCCTCCATCTTACGTAAATACTACAATATCAAGCAACATGTTGACAATATTATACAATCCTCCATCATAAATACTGCAATATCAAGCAACATGTCGTCAATGTCATACAATCCTCCATCGTAAATACTGCAATATCAAGCAACATGTCGACAATATTATACAATCCTCCATCATCAATACTGCAATATCAAGCAACATGTCGTCAATGTCATACAATCCTCCATCGTAAATACTGCAATATCAAGCAACATGTCGTCAATGTCACACAATCCTCCATCTTACGTAAATACTACAATATCAAGCAACATGTCGTCAATGTCATACAATCCTCCATCGTACGTAAATACTACAATATCAAGCAACATGTCGTCAATGTCATACAATCCTCCATCTTACGTAAATACTACAATATCAAGCAACATGTCGACAATGATATACAATCCTCCATCGTAAATACTGCAATATCAAGCAACATGTCGTCAATGTCATACAATCCTCCATCGTAAATACTACAATATCAAGCAACATGTCGTCAATGTCATACAATCCTCCATCATAAATACTGCAATATCAAGCAACATGTCGTCAATGTCATACAATCCTCCATCGTACGTAAATACTACAATATCAAGCAACATGTCGTCAATGTCATACAATCCTCCATCTTACGTAAATACTACAATATCAAGCAACATGTCGACAATATTATACAATCCTCCATCATCAATACTGCAATATCAAGCAACATGTCGTCAATGTCATACAATCCTCCATCGTAAATACTGCAATATCAAGCAACATGTCGTCAATGTCACACAATCCTCCATCTTACGTAAATACTACAATATCAAGCAACATGTCGTCAATGTCATACAATCCTCCATCGTACGTAAATACTACAATATCAAGCAACATGTCGTCAATGTCATACAATCCTCCATCTTACGTAAATACTACAATATCAAGCAACATGTCGACAATATTATACAATCCTCCATCATAAATACTGCAATATCAAGCAACATGTCGTCAATGATATACAATCCTCCATCGTAAATACTGCAATATCAAGCAACATGTCGTCAATGTCATACAATCCTCCATCGTAAATACTACAATATCAAGCAACATGTCGTCAATGTCATACAATCCTCCATCATAAATACTGCAATATCAAGCAACATGTCGTCAATGTCATACAATCCTCCATCGTACGTAAATACTACAATATCAAGCAACATGTCGTCAATGTCATACAATCCTCCATCTTACGTAAATACTACAATATCAAGCAACATGTCGACAATATTATACAATCCTCCATCATAAATACTGCAATATCAAGCAACATGTCGTCAATGTCATACAATCCTCCATCGTAAATACTGCAATATCAAGCAACATGTCGACAATATTATACAATCCTCCATCATCAATACTGCAATATCAAGCAACATGTCGTCAATGTCATACAATCCTCCATCGTAAATACTGCAATATCAAGCAACATGTCGTCAATGTCACACAATCCTCCATCTTACGTAAATACTACAATATCAAGCAACATGTCGTCAATGTCATACAATCCTCCATCGTACGTAAATACTACAATATCAAGCAACATGTCGTCAATGTCATACAATCCTCCATCTTACGTAAATACTACAATATCAAGCAACATTTCGACAATATTATACAATCCTCCATCATAAATACTGCAATATCAAGCAACATGTCGTCAATGATATACAATCCTCCATCGTAAATACTGCAATATCAAGCAACATGTCGTCAATGTCATACAATCCTCCATCGTAAATACTACAATATCAAGCAACATGTCGTCAATGTCATACAATCCTCCATCATAAATACTGCAATATCAAGCAACATGTCGTCAATGTCATACAATCCTCCATCGTAAAAACTACAATATCAAGCAACATGTCGTCATTGTCATACAATCCTCCATCGTAAATACTGCAATATCAAGCAACATATCGTCAATGTCATACAATCCTCCATCTTACGTAAATACTACAATATCAAGCAACACGTTGTCAATGTTACACAATCCTCCGTCGTAAATACTACAATATCAAGCAACATGTCGTCAATGTCACACAATCCTCCATCGTAAATACTACAATATCAAGCAACATGTCGTCAATGTCATACAATCCTCCATCTTACGTAAATACTACAATATCAAGCAACAGGTTGTCAATGTTACACAATCCTCCGTCGTAAATACTACAATATCAAGCAACATGTCGTCAATGTCACACAATCCTCCCATCGTAAATACTACAATATCAAGCAACATGTCGTCAACGTCACACAATCCTCCATCGTAAATACTACAATATGAAGCAACATGTCGACAACGTCACACATTCCTCCATCGTAAATACTACAATATCAAGCAACATGTCGTCAATGTCATACAATCCTCCATCGTACGTAAATACTACAATATCAAGCAACATGTTGTCAATGTCATACAATCCTCCATCTTACGTAAATACTACAATATCAAGCAACATGTCGACAATATTATACAATCCTCCATCATAAATACTGCAATATCAAGCAACATGTCGTCAATGTCATACAATCCTCCATCGTACGTAAATACTACAATATCAAGCAACATGTCGTCAATGTCATACAATCCTCCATCTTACGTAAATACTACAATATCAAGCAACATGTCGACAATATTATACAATCCTCCATCATAAATACTGCAATATCAAGCAACATGTTGTCAATGTCATACAATCCTCCATCGTAAATACTGCAATATCAAGCAACATGTCGACAATATTATACAATCCTCCATCATCAATACTGCAATATCAAGCAACATGTCGTCAATGTCATACAATCCATATCAAGAAATCTGTGCTTTTTACGTAGACCAGCTACGGGGACTGGGCACGAGTTTACCGGTCACCCTGTGTTAGGTTTCCTAGTCTTTTTGGCCGTGTTACAAAATGGAGGACAATGTTTATATTCATTTACTCGATTTGCTGTAAGTTTGGGTGGATTTTTCGATAAAAATCGTACTTTTAGGCGAAAAATATTTACAGGGTTTCCAAATATGGTAAGTACAATGCCCAAATATGGACATAGGAAAGCTGGCCGAGCAACAGCACACTTTAATGGGGGATTTCTTGATATGCTCCATCGTAAATACTGCAATATCAAGCAACATGTCGTCAATGTCACACAATCCTCCATCTTACGTAAATACTACAATATCAAGCAACATGTCGTCAATGTCATACAATCCTCCATCGTACGTAAATACTACAATATCAAGCAACATGTCGTCAATGTCATACAATCCTCCATCTTACGTAAATACTACAATATCAAGCAACATGTCGACAATATTATACAATCCTCCATCATAAATACTGCAATATCAAGCAACATGTCGTCAATGTCATACAATCCTCCATCGTAAATACTGCAATATCAAGCAACATGTCGTCAATGTCACACAATCCTCCATCTTACGTAAATACTACAATATCAAGCAACATGTCGTCAATGTCATACAATCCTCCATCGTACGTAAATACTACAATATCAAGCAACATGTCGTCAATGTCATACAATCCTCCATCTTACGTAAATACTACAATATCAAGCAACATGTCGACAATATTATACAATCCTCCATCATAAATACTGCAATATCAAGCAACATGTCGTCAATGTCATACAATCCTCCATCGTAAATACTGCAATATCAAGCAACATGTCGTCAATGTCATACAATCCTCCATCGTACGTAAATACTACAATATCAAGCAACATATCGTCAATGTCATACAATCCTCCATCTTACGTAAATACTACAATATCAAGCAACACGTTGTCAATGTTACACAATCCTCCGTCGTAAATACTACAATATCAAGCAACATGTCGTCAATGTCACACAATCCTCCATCGTAAATACTACAATATCAAGCAACATGTCGTCAATGTCATACAATCCTCCATCTTACGTAAATACTACAATATCAAGCAACACGTTGTCAATGTTACACAATCCTCCGTCGTAAATACTACAATATCAAGCAACATGTCGTCAATGTCACACAATCCTCCATCGTAAATACTACAATATCAAGCAACATGTCGTCAACGTCACACAATCCTCCATCATAAATACTACAATATGAAGCAACATGTCGACAACGTCACACATTCCTCCATCGTAAATACTACAATATCAAGCAACATGTCGTCAATGTCATACAATCCTCCATCGTACGTAAATACTACAATATCAAGCAACATGTTGTCAATGTCATACAATCCTCCATCTTACGTAAATACTACAATATCAAGCAACATGTCGACAATATTATACAATCCTCCATCATAAATACTGCAATATCAAGCAACATGTCGTCAATGTCATACAATCCTCCATCGTACGTAAATACTACAATATCAAGCAACATGTCGTCAATGTCATACAATCCTCCATCTTACGTAAATACTACAATATCAAGCAACATGTCGACAATATTATACAATCCTCCATCATAAATACTGCAATATCAAGCAACATGTCGTCAATGTCATACAATCCTCCATCGTAAATACTGCAATATCAAGCAACATGTCGACAATATTATACAATCCTCCATCATCAATACTGCAATATCAAGCAACATGTCGTCAATGTCATACAATCCTCCATCGTAAATACTGCAATATCAAGCAACATGTCGTCAATGTCACACAATCCTCCATCTTACGTAAATACTACAATATCAAGCAACATGTGTCGTCAATGTCATACAATCCTCCATCGTACGTAAATACTACAATATCAAGCAACATGTCGTCAATGTCATACAATCCTCCATCTTACGTAAATACTACAATATCAAGCAACATGTCGACAATATTATACAATCCTCCATCATAAATACTGCAATATCAAGCAACATGTCGTCAATGTCATACAATCCTCCATCGTAAATACTGCAATATCAAGCAACATGTCGTCAATGTCATACAATCCTCCATCGTACGTAAATACTACAATATCAAGCAACATGTCGTCAATGTCATACAATCCTCCATCTTACGTAAATACTACAATATCAAGCAACACGTTTGTCAATGTTACACAATCCTCCGTCGTAAATACTACAATATCAAGCAACATGTCGTCAATGTCACACAATCCTCCATCGTAAATACTACAATATCAAGCAACATGTCGTCAATGTCATACAATCCTCCATCTTACGTAAATACTACAATATCAAGCAACACGTTGTCAATGTTACACAATCCTCCGTCGTAAATACTACAATATCAAGCAACATGTCGTCAATGTCACACAATCCTCCATCGTAAATACTACAATATCGTCAAGCAACATGTCGTCAACGTCACACAATCCTCCATCGTAAATATTACAATATGAAGCAACATGTCGACAACGTCACACATTCCTCCATCGTAAATACTACAATATCAAGCAACATGTCGTCAATGTCATACAATCCTCCATCGTACGTAAATACTACAATATCAAGCAACATGTTGTCAATGTCATACAATCCTCCATCTTACGTAAATACTACAATATCAAGCAACATGTCGACAATATTATACAATCCTCCATCATAAATACTGCAATATCAAGCAACATGTCGTCAATGTCATACAATCCTCCATCGTAAATACTGCAATATCAAGCAACATGTCGACAATATTATACAATCCTCCATCATCAATACTGCAATATCAAGCAACATGTCGTCAATGTCATACAATCCTCCATCGTAAATACTGTAATATCAAGCAACATGTCGTCAATGTCACACAATCCTCCATCTTACGTAAATACTACAATATCAAGCAACATGTCGTCAATGTCATACAATCCTCCATCGTACGTAAATACTACAATATCAAGCAACATGTCGTCAATGTCATACAATCCTCCATCTTACGTAAATACTACAATATCAAGCAACATGTCGACAATATTATACAATCCTCCATCATAAATACTGCAATATCAAGCAACATGTCGTCAATGTCATACAATCCTCCATCGTACGTAAATACTACAATATCAAGCAACATGTCGTCAATGTCATACAATCCTCCATCTTACGTAAATACTACAATATCAAGCAACACGTTGTCAATGTTACACAATCCTCCGTCGTAAATACTACAATATCAAGCAACATGTCGTCAATGTCTCACAATCCTCCATCGTAAATACTACAATATCAAGCAACATGTCGTCAATGTCATACAATCCTCCATCTTACGTAAATACTACAATATCAAGCAACACGTTGTCAATGTTACACAATCCTCCGTCGTAAATACTACAATATCAAGCAACCTGTCGTCAATGTCACACAATCCTCCATCGTCGTCAACGTCACACAATCCTCCATCGTAAATACTACAATATGAAGCAACATGTCGACAACGTCGCACATTCCTCCATCGTAAATACTACAATATCAAGCAACATGTCGTCAATGTGACACAATCCTCCACCGTAAATACTACAATATCAAGCAACATGTCGTCAATGTGACACAATCCTCCATCGTAAATACTACAATATCAAACGTCGTCAATGTCACACAATCCTCCATCGTACATACTACAATATCAAGCAACATGTCGTCAATGTCACACAATCCTCCATCGTAAATACTATAATATCAAACGTCGTCAATGTCACACAATCCTCCATCGTAAATACTACAATATCAAGCAACATGTCGTCAATGTCACACATTCCTCCATCGTAAATACTACAATATCAAGCAACATGTCGTCAATGTCACACAATCCTCCATCGTAAATACTATAATATCAAGCAACATGTCGTCAATGTCACACAATCCTCCATCGTAAATACTACAATATCAAGCAACATGTCGTCAATATCACACATGCAATCCTCCATCGTAAATAATACGGGGTATACAGTATCAAACAACATGTTGACACCCATTCATTCCGTTCAATAATTCATTAGTTCGCAGATTCAGACCCCTGCATGCATATACTTTTTATGTTGTTTCTAACCTACTATATGTATATGTGAGGTGCAGTTAAAGACTATGGCTGCCTATTTGAGGTAATGATGATGATGAGGTAATAATAATAATATATAAATAAAATTAAGGAGGAACAATAAATTGATAGTGTAAATAGTAATATATAGTAATACACGTAAAGCCTTTTTAATAGCCAATCTAAACTTACCCCAACAGTTCAGGAACAGCATTTAAACTCATGGAACAATCATTTGACGTATACCCTTCCTCACATATGCACGTCCTGTTTGTGCAATTGCCATGGTTACTACAATCGCCAGGACACAAGTTCTCGCCTATCTCTGCGGGGGGTTTAAGTTCACCGTTGGCATCTTTTTTATAAAGCGAAACGTTCTTCAAGGCGACTTCCTCACACGATTCTTTCATTGAATCGAAAGCTGCAGCAGCGAACTTTAAATCACCTGTCAGCTAAAACCAAATCAAAGCAAGCATTATTTCGATAACGTAGACAGAAATAAGTGTAGCTACAATCCTGGCCAAAATTAATTGGGACACTAGTTTTAAAAATAGGCAGTCTAGGACTGCATGTAGCTACTGCTGTGAAGCCAGTAATAAAATGAATAGACAATGAGTTAAGAAAAGAGAAAAATTATGTCCGTGAAATAGTACTATTACTAAATAGTACTTAAATAGTGTTATCTCTTTTGTTTTCTATTGTTTCATTAGTGCTATTTAGTACTAATTAGTTAGTACTGTTTCACGGACATATGGTTTGCACTCTAATGGTTTAATGATAGCATTTCCACCAGTGGTTCTTCGTCTGTCCAAAAGAACAGTAAAGCTATAAATATATATATAATGTACCATAATAACAAAAATAAAAACAAACGTTTGTTCACAAGTTTTACACAAGTAATTCAGTAAACGATCGATATGAACGGAAATCGACAACAAACAACAGTCTGGCACAGCTCCTTGGTCTACACGAAGACAATAACTACGAAAATACTGACTGTTATTTATAATTTAATCAACAACAACATTTGGTAATCGTAACAATCATTTATTTGAGAGGACAGATATAATAGAACTGTAACTAATTGTAATAGCAATATATGTTTTAATACTGTGCTAAACAAGTACGTGATATTCTAGAAGACCATCGTGGCCGTCAACGACTGAACAAACATATTGGTTCGGCGATCGTTTATGGTAGCCGAAATGGTGCAAAATTCAACAATGAAAAATAATTGTCAACATCAACAGTTATTTTTGTCACTCAACAAATCAATTCAAGTTCAACACCTAAAACCGTTCAATTCCAACATCTAAAATCAGTTCAACATTAAAACAACCTCAAAATCAAAAGAATATCGTATCCACTATCAACAAATAAAATAAAGTCCCTGCAGATTCAACGCTTGAAATCCATATGAACTTCTCGTCAAATCTCTCAACATTTTCACAAGTTAAAAAAAAATGTTATTCAAGATACAAAAATAATCATCTCAAAACCAACACACCTTCGAACGATGTCAACAACTGAAAAAACGAGATCAACAAATTGGGACCGAGCGAACAGATCAGGTCGAGAGAGACTGGGCCCCTGAGAAGACTAATCCAAAATGGCGGATGAAAACTTTTGGAGTAAGTTGTTTGCAGATTTAGGGTCGCTGCTTACTGAATATGAAAGATCCAGAGCTAGTAATGACTTTGGTCTCATTGAAAACCTTTCAATTCGCTTTGAATACGCCGTTAACGTTAAGGCGTTGAGAGATTTGACGAGAAGTTCACATGGATTTCAAGCGTTGAATCTGCAGGGACTTTATTTTATTTTATTGATAGTGGATACGATATTCTTTTGATTTTGAGGTTGTTTTAATGTTGAACTGATTTTAGATGTTGGAATTGAACGGTTTTAGGTGTTGAACTTGAATTGATTTGTTGAGTGACAAAAACAACTGTTGATGTTGACAATTATTTTTCATTGTTGAATTTTGCACCATTTCGGCTACCATACCCACTCGCCTGAAACTGCCCTCGATTAGCAACAGGAAACGTCTGTTCTAGTTCTCTTGCAGTTGATGCTGCAGCAGAACGAATGAGATTTCTAGTTCGAGAAACCAAATTCAACTCCAATTCTTCCCTGACACATTGTCTAATCCTATCAGTCTCTTCATCGGCGGCCATCTTTGCCTTCGCTGGAGTGTTTTCCCGCGAAAAATAATATATTATGCAATTGTGGTCTCAATGGGGCCCAGTCTCTCTCGACCTGATCTGTTCGCTCGGTCCCAATTTGTTGATCTCGTTTTTTCAGTTGTTGACATCGTTCGAAGGTGTGTTGGTTTTGAGATGATTATTTTTGTATCTTGAATGACATTTTTTTTTTAACTTGTGAAAATGTTGAGAGATTTGACGAGAAGTTCACATGGATTTCAAGCGTTGAATCTGCAGGGACTTTATTTTATTTGTTGATAGTGGATACGATATTCTTTTGATTTTGAGGTTGTTTTAATGTTGAACTGATTTTAGATGTTGGAATTGAACGGTTTTAGGTGTTGAACTTGAATTGATTTGTTGAGTGACAAAAATAACTGTTGATGTTGACAATTATTTTTCATTGTTGAATTTTGCACCATTTCGGCTACCATAATCGTTTGCCTGGTGGAAATTATATAAAGATTGTCAAAAAACCTGAACAATTAATTACGGGAAAACACTGGACACATTGCTTGAAAGCTGTGCTTGATTACTGATGCAGAAAAGCACAAATTCATTGTCAATAGTCGGCTTTATCTCACTCGTAAACATCACACATCGAGCACTTGGAGATAACGTAGCGTGTACGTTGCAATCGATAAGAAGTCGATTATATTGACGAGAGTTGACAATATTGTCAAAATGTAGTCGAACAAAACGCCAGTCAAGACGAGAATAGAACAAAAATACATCTGGTATCATCGGGAAAAGGTTTTCTAGTCTTCACTCGTCTTCGCTCTCGTTCGACTCACTTCAATCGGATTTTCCGAACGAATCCGAGTCAACCCGAACATTACTTACGGACATACTTACTTACTTTCACACTCGATGGAATAGTAGCTACGCCTTCCCAGAAGGCCGTAGCTACAAAAATCGCAATATATTTTTATTATAAGCAGCTTATTGTCCTCCCCATCCCCCTCCCCCTGGTACAATGTTGTCTGCATCTTACATTCACGATGGGGGTCGGCGTAGACAATCATCAACATTGTTTAAGGGGGAGGGGGGATCAAGTTACATGGATGTTTCATGTTGAGATCGATATTAAGCCAGGTGTCCCAATCATGTTGGGCAGGATTGTAGTTAATACAGACTCGTACCCAATCGTTACTGGGCGTACTCTACTGGCAATGGAGTCTGGGGAAGTAATGAAAGCGCGCAAAGGCGTAAATGCAAATAAGAAAAGCGTACGAGTTTGTATATTTAAAACTGTAGAACCCGTCATGCAACAGTTAGAATATCTATTCACACGAAATGAACTTGATTTGGCTACCTGCAAGTCAGTGGCACATTGTGTTACTGCAACTGTCATGTTAAACCCAGGCACTTTACCGCACGCCTTTCCTGCTGTCGTGTCTTCAATGATACCTTTGCAGTACAATATGGAGTTTTCTTTGGATATGAGATCCTTGCCTACCGCTCTTCTAGCGCGAATACGCGTGAAAGCAAAACCTGCGTCGAGTTCATCAACAAAGAAACTCTTGTCTTCGTAGTCCATAATATCATCACTATATGGTGTCTTCTCGATGGACCTTCGCCTTCGTGTTCCTTGAAACTGTTTAGCTATGTCTATCCCAGCAATCTTATGGAACTCCTCAAAACTGTTCGAGTCCCATTTACATTTCTTTCGAAACTTGTCTGATTCCTTTCGACATACACACCAGAGTAGGTTTTGCTGCCCAGGCGATAGTGTTGGTGTTGGTAGGAATATTTCAAAATAACTTTTGCTGTGGGGAACTCTGGCAAATGGAAAATATATATATACACTAAGGTGAGACAAAATACAAAACAATAGGCGACTTGCATGATGGCGTCATATACTACAAGTTCCAGAATGCTTTGCCCATTTTCTTTTGTTAGATAATTAGCACCAATTGTCTTACTATTCTCATGAAGGAATACAAATCTGAATAAGAAAGAAAATTCCCAAAGCATTATGGTAGTCGGTAGTAAAACAACGTCATCATGCAAGTCGCCTATTAACTTCGATTGTAGTTCTGAAACCCTTATGTTGCAGTGTTGAATAATCGCTGTTGGTTTCCTTGGGATTTCCATCCTGCATATTTATTGGTCCTGTCTGTGAACTACTCATTTTCAATGTTGTAACATTTGAATTTGCTTCACCGTATTCATATTTTTATATAGATTTATCATAGTTCATCTTGTATTTTTACACGTTCGTATTTTGAACGAGATTTTGCTCTTTGACGTAACGTGGTCAAATAAACGATTGATTGATTGATTGATTGACCGTGGTTGATCTTGTTTATAGACGTTCATGAAGAATATGGCTGCGAACAACAGGAAAAAAAACAGATTTGTGGTAGACGGGAAAAAAGAAGAAAGCCTGTTTTTTAACATGAGAATTTCACAGAAAGCCCGAAGACCATTCGATCCGTCAGGCTATGCTATGTATAGCAAACCTGTGGAGTTGGCTGGATTTGCAGTTGTTTAGGCTTATTCACCAATTCGGCTCACCTATGACTTACTACAGTGCAGTTGAACTACCGCTAACTTAACTTTTTCAAATATTTTCATTTATTCTGGTTTTACTGAAGTTTTATCTGATTTGTCTTCAAAGACACATTTTCGGTTACTGCTGCTGCTGCTGCTTGTTGTCATAAATGGAAAAGTTAGTATATCAATTTCAAAATTCAGCCTGACTTCGCAAAAAAGATACATTTATTATTGTTAAGAATAATACAAAATTGTCATTTTTACCTCCAACTTTTCCCAAAAGAATGCTCGTCTGCATGCTGCTTTTTATCTCCTCCATTTTGAAACTCATCATCTTGTTTTCCATTATAATTCCCACACAGTCCATAGATGCTATTAGGTTGTACATTAAATGCTTTAACGTAGACGCTTAACCCCCAATCATAGCGTTCAACCCTCACACGAGTGCCAGATGGCAGAATGACCTTCGTAATGAAGTATAGGAAAATGTAAGGGAAATAGTTTTCCACCACTGATTTCGTTGATACGCGCCCGACTGAGAAAAGTTCCTGGTTCGAGTTTGTCGATTCTCTTCCGTCATTCAAACACATTTGGCGAGACTACCGACAATTACAACCAAATAGCTTGACTCAATAAACATTCGTATCGCTACGATTAAGATATTTTAACTGGTACGAATATAATTTTAATTTTTTTATTTACTTTTGTCGATCAGATAACTAAAGGATATCTTAGTTTGAATAAAATACTTGCTCATTTGGTGTCGAATGCAGCTTTGAAGTTCTGCGAGACTAATTAGGACTAATGGTTGTCAATTTCAATCAAATTTAGCCGCAGTGCAAATATTCCTCAAAATGAAATGGAATTACTTACAAAATTATCTCTCTGTCTTTTGAAAAGGCACTTTTCTCTCAATCGAGTGCGAATGTTTATTGAGTCAAACTCCTTGGTTGTAATTCGTAGTCTCGCCAAATGTGTTTGATTGACGGAAGAGAATCGACAAACTCGCACCAGGAACTTTTCTCTGTCGGGCGCGTATCAATGAAATCAGTGGTAACATTAAATAAAACTCATTTAAAAGATATTTTGCACTCATAACAGGAAAAACGCTATGTTCAAAGAACATAATATAATACAATACAATACTACTATATTTCAAGAGGGTAACACATACATAGAGAATACTTCATGGAAAATGCGAGCGTACGGTTTTTATTCACGAGTGATAAGTATCAGAAAACGAATGAGCGAGTCCTCGAGCGAGTCCTCGCTAGTTCGTTTTCTGATACTTATCACGAGTGAATACAAATTATACAAAGCATTTTCCATACTGTATTGTGTTTATTATATACATACTGAGATTTCAAAACCCACATGAAAACTGTTTGAAATTATCGGCGAAACTTGTTGTTGCTCATTTGCATATATAATACTTTGTCGACTGATGAGAAAAATATTTGTGAATCTTTAGTTTAGAAGAGAAAAACATGACCTGCAAAGTAAAAATTGATCAAAAATTGATAATACACAACAACATTGAAATAAAATGAACTCATAGTGCCAGGTTCTGCTCTTATTCATAGCTGTTTGCCGGCTTTACAGGAATAAATAAACTATGATTAATTATTTCAATGGAGACAAAATTTTCTCTCAATTGTATTTTTAGCGAGGTACTTGCCGTGTAGTTTTGACACTAGTGTAATGTTTGTCTATGCTTGTCGGAAACTCAGTACTGCTTCGTATTCTTGTCCATCTTTTCTTCTTTTAGATTAAAACATGTAAACTTGTCACGCTCTTCTCGAAGTCTTCATTCTTCGCTCGACCTCGTTGAATGAGGTTTTCTCTAGTCTTTTCGCTATTTCCTTCGTTTTTCCCGTTTTCAAGGCCATCAACGTAATCTTCCACTGAAATATCGAAATTTGCGAATCGATTCTCCTCCATTTTTCCAAATTTAAGATCACATTTGCAGAAAATAACTAATAAAAACAACTATAGCTACTCCAACAAATATTGTTGAATGAAGCAAGCAGCCGCCACTGATACACGCGCGACACAGACGGCGGGAAACCCATCAACAGTGAAGAAACGTCGTTCGCGGCCTTTGATTGGCTAGCAACAGTGAACGAACGAAAATTTACTACATGGATTTATAGTGAGTAAATATCAGTATGTATATAATAAATACACATACACAATGTACTAGTGGCCCTAAAAATATAAAACTGTTATTACAAAACGGGGCTTCGTCAACAAGACACCAGTTAAGAAAACACACCTCATATATATAAGTTTAAGAATACTAGGAACTATAATGACATTAATTTAGATGATGTAAGTTGTTTTACATGTGAGAATAGATGTGATCTTTGCACTGATTACTTAGAATCATCGTAAAAGTTCACTAGTTATTCTACACATAGATTTTATTGTATCAAACAACATCTTAGTTGTAAATCTAAAAATATAATTTATTTAATTTCATGTAAAAAATGTCGAGTTCAATATGTAGGCTCAACCAGAAACGAATTTAAGGTTAGATTTAGAATTCACAAGTCAGCTATGTTAACTAAGAAAACCACTAATGAAGTAGCTATACATTTTAATAGTGCACCTCATAAGTTATCGGATTTTAGCTTTATGTGCATTGAGTCAATACATAATTTAGAAAACATAGAACAAAACCTACTTAACAGAGAAGCATATTGGTGTACTCAATTGTTTACTTATCAGCCATTCGGACTTAATAAAAGATTAGAAATTAATTCTAGGAATAGAATTAACTATAATAATTAATAGCAATTTAATTGATTGTTATTATTATTTTTCATGGTGCTTATCTTTAGTTTGTTTATTGTATTTTTTGTATGCAGACTGAGGTGGTTCGCGTTAGTAGCAATCTCTTGATCAGTATAGGGGTCATCCTTTAGTATTTTGGTGGTAGTTTTACTTTAGTTCTAGGTTCCTGGGGTTCATTTTTAGCGTGCGCTTTGTATGTGCGCGTGCGCTTTGTATGTGCGCATGCACGCTATTGTTGTTTTCTTGTTTTCTTGTGTCACCTAGTGGACATGATTTAGCGGTTGGCTGCGCGCGGATCAAATCAGTCTTGCTGATGAAGGCCGAATGGCCGAAACGTACAATTAAACAGTGTACAAAGTTACAAGTTGGTGTCTTGGTTTTACCTTTATTCTACATATATATATATACAGCGTTTTGCAAAAATTCTGTAAAATCCTAATATATCGATATATCAATATATAGTAATTTGCATAATCCTAATTCTTTGATTTTAGCTATTATTAAACCTGAATCTAAACCCAATTAACCTTTGTAGTATGTATGTGAAAAAATAATTGAAAAATTTGAACTTTAGAGGGCTTATTCAGCCATTTTATAATGAAAATTACCCACAATGCACCCGATATATTGATATATCATTCTATATTGCTTTTACATAATTTTTGCAAAGGGCTGTATATACATGTATATATATATAATTCAGGTGAAGTTAACCGGTGAAACCAAGATAGTGCTCTACAATGAAGGAGCGAATTTAACCAATGTGTATACTACTCAGTTTTTGAGTACATAGAGTTTAATACAATTTGTTTCGTAGACCGACGTGAAGTCGGTCCACTCTTCAGTTAATCTCTATACACTGAAGCAATTGTCAAGAGCTACAACAACAATATGATCGCGTCAGTATCGTAAACCGTTGAATAGTTGCGCGCGCTAAATAGTTGCACGCGCTAATGTGATTGCATGTTACATTCTACAAACCGAAGCATGTAACAAATAAATAAATACATAGATAAATAAATAAATTGATTGATTGATAGACAATAATATGATCAGGTTGGCAAACCTTTGGAATATGCCGTTAAGATAAAGTGATTTCATGATGTCTAATTATACTTGAGAATGTACTTTCGTTGATGTCTGCATGTTGATACAAGTTCGTTGCGTTTATTTAAGGTTGCTTTATGTGGCTCAGTTATTATTAAGTGTTTTTCTGCGTTACATAAATTACATCGCTTCGTTAGGTTTGTATAGGCCTTTGCCTTTGTAACGCAGAAAAACACTTAATAATAACTGAGCCACATAAAGCAACCTTAAATAAACGCAACGAACTTGTATCAACATGCAGACATCAACGAAAGTACATTCTCAAGTATAATTAGACATCATGAAATCACTTTATCTTAACGGCATATTCCAAAGGTTTGCCAACCTGATCATATTATTGTCTATCAATCAATCAATTTATTTATTTATCTATGTATTTATTTATTTGTTGTTACATGCTTCGGTTTGTAGAATGTAACATGCAATCACATTAGCGCGTACAACTATTTAGCGCGCGCAACTATTCAACGGTTTACGATACTGACGCGATCATATTGTTGTTGTAGCTCTTGACAATTGCTTCAGTGTATAGAGATTAACTGAAGAGTGGACCGACTTCACGTCGGTCTACGAAACAAATTGTATTAAACTCTATGTACTCAAAAACTGAGTAGTATACACATTGGTTAAATTCGCTCCTTCATTGTAGAGCACTATCTTGGTTTCACCGGTGAACTTCACCTGAATTATATATATATGTATATATATATATGACTCCTCATAATATTGTACTCACATTGTGTGTTACTGTGCTGCCTTCAACAGTTCTGATGATGTGTGTCCCTGGTGCCAGTCCTTTTGCACTACGTACTTCTGTTTTCAAAAGTTTTGGTTGTTGAACAAGGTGCTGATTGCACACGGTGAAAATGATGATGTCAGCCCCTTCACGTATGGCGGCGCCACAGTTACAGGTCACTGATGGTGACCAATAAACACAGACCCATGTCCGTGTGTGCACCTATATAGGGACTGAACAAATATAAGTACCATGCAATAGACCTTATGCATAATGATGTAATGTGACTACTACTACCAGAATGCTTTGTGAATTTTCTTTTTTTTTCTATATTTTTATGTCTTTTATTCGCTCTTGAGGTAATCAATTGTAAATTACGTAATTCAGTTTTAGCTGCCAAGTAATGTTTAATAAACAGTTCACAATTCACTAAGACAAAGCGTACTAATTATCGCACAAAAGAAGATGCGCAAAGCATTCTGGTAGTTGTAGTTGCATTACGTCATTATGCATAATGTCTATTCCACTAGGGGATGGAATAATGCCTGTCATACATGTTTATGTTGCATCTCAAGTGTATTAAGGCCTGACATTAGCATGAAAACGAGGCTAAATTTAGTTTTCTCCTTTTTAAGACATTTTTTATCAACATTTTCAAACTGACCTTTCAGGGATTATTCGTATAGCTATTCGTTACATTTCGCTTTGATTCGTTACGTCACACCAGCGGAATAAGCCAGGTTAATTACCATGATTGCATCATCCAGTGAACGTGAATTTTACTTGAAAATGGGGTGCATTTAAGTTGTGTATTTCGTCCTAATATCAAGCCAGTATTTACTATACATAACATGAGAACATAACTCCGCCTTTTAATGATACCATCATAGCATACGATTAACTATTTTCACGGGTCAAGTCTGCGAAGTTCAAATATCGAGTAACTTCAGGGAAGTTGCCGTTGATTATCTTCAAAATCTGAATAGATGTTCCATGTTAAAAGGCGTTAATTGAAAGCTTATGTCCTCTTGTCTCTAAATAATAAACTTTTGTTCCACGTAATTGTGCTTAGGGTTGCCCCATCTTGCAATGTATGCTTCACAGTATCGTTCCTTGAAGTTGGACGCCATTATTATTTAGGTCACGGTCAGCAAACTGGCACTAGTGAACAACATCTTCTCTCTAGCCCCTCCCACACCATCAAAATGTGGCTTATTTAGCCCTACATGCTCTCCCACCGGCAATTTATTTACAAGATGGCGGACGAAGGTGTTTTCGTAGGTTAAGGACGTTTTAAAGCCAAAAAATCGGGATTTATTAGGATTCAAATGCTGTCAACTCAAATGAAAAGTCCCCAAATGCTTGGTGCTCACCGATGGATAGATTACTACCAGTATTTCCATTGTATTTGTGATATTTCTGATGTTTCTTTGAAGGTATACGTATTTGTACGTTGTATTATTGTTTCTCCTCGAATAAATTGTTTTTGTACCTTACTTGAGTTGCTTTCTTGGTGCTAAATATATATTTCTTACTCGGTCCCAGTGTTTTTGGGCATTTACAGTGCGAAAAGACCCGGATTTACATCAAATGAAAATTTCATTTGCCGGCCTTTCTTTAGTTTTATTAGCTTTCCTCCATCGATAACTCGGATTTACAATTATTAAAACAGTTTTTTTCAAAACTACCAAATCACCAAACGCTTTAAGTACATTTAGAAATGTCTTTAAAAGCAGAATGTGCTTGGGCAAGGGTTTGCATTCGTGAAACGAAGGCTTTGAATTCAAGCATCAAGAGAGCTCCTGGCGAAGGAACTGCAAAATATGGATCTAGGGTCTTATCAGAAAGATATAAACTCTACTGCCAGAATTTCAATGATTATCCACAGCTGAGTGTTGATGGCTATCAGTTCAACCGGATTAGTAAAATAATTGATGAGAAAGTCGGCAAATGGAGGAACAAAGGAGACAAAGAAGCCTACCTCTCAAGATTTTCACTCACTAACTGGAGTGAAGAGAAAATAATTACCAAAGAAGGAAAAAAAGAGCACTCTTTATCAAACTGCAAGGCTTGCTCAAGTTTTAATTCCAATTTTCAGTCTACTTTCCCTATCAGCAAGATGTGTCTGACAGTGAACAAAGGTCCTCTGAGTGAAATTCAACAAAATGTCAAGAAGCACACTCAGAGAATTAAAACGATCACTAAGAAACAACTCAGGGAGATTGGACAGAACATCTACTCAAGCTATGATGAGAAATGTAAAGAAAACTTGGGGCATTCCTTAAGTGAAATCCTTGTCCTGGTCCCTGAGGCTGGCCTCGAAAGAAAACCTTCTCCTGTTGAAAAAAGAAAATTAAAAAGAAATCAGCAAAGGGAATGGAAGAAGGACTTGGAAAACAGTACAAATGCAAATGACACAGACATCCATTTAAGCTCCAGGGAGTCATATATGTCACGAAAGAACCGCCGACTGGATCAGTGCTTTGAAACAATAGCTGAGGCTACAGAAAGAGCACGACTGACCCCCCCAAAAGTAAAAAATAAGTCTCATTCTGCAGCAGTTGACAACATTACAGGAGAGCTAGATCAACTCTTGGAAGACGTTAGATCATGGCATGGTAAGATTAACTGGTCTGAAAAAGCACGTCTCTACAAAATAAGATCCAAAGACCAAGACATGACACCCCCAAATGCAGGACAAATGCTGATGTCTTTTTTACAAAGCAAAGATGTAGATATATCACACATTAATAATTCTAGTACACAAGGAAATGTGTCAGTTTTTGTGTCAGTTTTCACATATATTTTTTAAATATTAAAATATTCTATATTTATATTAATATGTTCAGTTAAAACTGAAAATATTTCCTAACCAACATACAGTGATATTTATTTATATTTATTTATTCATACACATTAATTACAATATAACCCCCCCTTTTACATACTGTTTAGGGGAATTCAAAGGTATACATGTAAAATAGATTAAATTACCTGTTGCAATCTACCTGTTCTTTGTATTGAACAGATTATTATTATTTGTAATATTAAAATATTCAATTATAAACTCTACAGAATTCCGTGTGCGAAGGTCGCTCAAAAGGCAGAAAGGAGGAGACATTTCAATTCCTGTTCCAAGAACAAATACCAAAATAAGAGAAGATATAAAGAAAATGATTGAAAATGGCACATACAGTGTTGGAGTTCCTGTGGTAGAATCTGAGTTGTCAAAGTTAGGGATTAGTAGTGAAGGTGAAGTCATTCAGAAAAAAGTTATTGTGCAGGCAAGAAAGTTTCCTCTAAAAGATATCAGGACAGAGGCTCTAGCAAGGAACAATAACTACTTAAGAATTAAGAATGATGATTATTATGATCAATTAACCAAAGATGAAATAATTGCTGAATTAAAGAAAATTCATGAAGAAGTACATGTATGTGATGACATAAATAAAATGAAAGACTCACTAAAACATTTTCAACGAACACGCCATTGGCTTCTATGGCATGACCATTCCACCTTGGCCAATTTTGGCCACATGCTGTTCTGTGTGCGGGAACTTTATGACCCAGCCATTCACCTCACCAGACAGGAGGTACTCAACATCACTAACAAGGACATTGATGTCCAGGCCAGCATTGAAGAACCACAAGTGTATATGTTGGGGCAGAGTAAATCTACAATAGAAGACCAGATGAAATTTGTCCCAACAAGACAAGAAGATCTGAGAGTGATGCACCATCCTATAACTACAGAGAATGGCGTGGAGGTTCATGATGTAATGAGATTTATGAATGGTGACAATCCAGCTGCTGAAATGGAAGATGGAACACAGCATGGAGGAAGCTATGGGTGTCCTGGATGTGATACTAACATAAATAACAGTGCTGATTTAGAGTATTCCTTACAAAGAAAGTATAAAACACTAGAAACCAAAAATAAATTGATCCTTTCTGGGCCAGCTGGAAAGAAGGGAGGTTTGAATCCTTATAAAAACCTCAAGGTCAATGAAATTAAAGCAGAACTACGAGCAAGAGGAAGATCAGATATTGGAAAGAAAACAGAGCTAGAAAAAGAATTATCAGAAATGATTGGTGGAACCACAAGACTTCCTGCACTGTTACATCCTAACAATGATTTTGATGTAAATCTCAAATCTTTGAATCTTGAGAATTATGAAGTCTTGTGCTTTGAGGCTCTACATTGCTCAATGAACCACATCAAAAACATTTTACAAGAACTGACACATCACATTACAGACATTGACACTCTGATCAAGTTGAAGGAAATTTTAAGTGTGCAATTCAGCAAAGAAAAAATGAGGGGTGTGGACTACCGAAAAACACTAATTTTTGTGACAATTGCACTCTACCCCATTGCAAACCGCGAGGTGAAATTGCTCATTGTCACTTTGTGTGAGATGATTGAAATATTTTACTCGCAAGATGAGAAGAGATCTCCAAAGATGATTCTTCGCTTGCACAACCTCTGTTGGAGGCATGCCATTCAATGTAGAAGAGTTTTAACGCCACCCAAGTCTCTAACGTACAGGAAGCTATTTGGTCTCTATTTCCACAGCTGCATCAATCACTCTGCCCAGTTACTGAGGTTAATTTCTCACAGATCTACAAATGCAGAAATGCTTGAGAGACTGTTTGAGAAACTCTCAGACATCACCTCAAAAACATGGAGCAAGAGGATAGAAGACCTCTCAAAAAATGCCATTCTCCATTATCAAGTAGAGAAAGCGAAGCCACGAAACAACTGCTTAATGAAAGAAGAGAGGGAAATCAGTAAGATGGCCAAGTCCCTCCCCAAGTTAGGGAATACAGTCATACCGCTCACAGATATTGAAAAATATACTGGTGATTGGCAGGCACATCTACAGCTCATTGCAGATTTTTTACAACCTGGACAGGGTGTCTGGTGGCATGAAATTGATGATTGTATTGAGTTTTTGGATGGGCCAGATGAAGATAATTTCCATCAAGAAGGACCAGCTCTACATCACTTCCGTTCTTCCTCAATCACCAAAGTACAAGAGGAACTTGACACTGCTTGGAATAGATGTTTGGGAGAAAACATTAAGATACCTATCACAAAAGTGCGAGACAGCAGTGGTAAATGGCAAAGGCCTACAAACTGCCTCTCAGTAAATCAAATGGAGGACCAAGAAATCAATGAAGTGGTAAGTGAATGTCATGGACATGTAGCTACAGATACCTGTACCTATGAAGATGAGATGGATGTAGATGCAGATGCAGATGTACCCTGTGAAGTAGAGGAAATAACGAGTATGGATTATGAAGATCAAAACATGGACATTGACAATAATAATGAAAATCTCTTACATGTACACAACACATGTACAGAGACTCTGACAGACCAGCTGACAGAGAATGACTCATTACCTGTTGAGGTGACCTCAACAGGTAAACACCAAACACCAGCAAAAAGACCCATAACTGATACAGAAACAAGAAACGATCAACCAGCAACGAAGAAATCGAAAGAGAAAATGACTGACCAAAGCATTGACAAGCCTCAAGAGATATTATCAAAAACTACAACAGCTTTACAACTTGTACTTGGAAACTGTGAAGACGTCAGTAAATATGACAACTTGAAAAAGTGTGCTGCAAAAAAATCCCAAATCAAGGTTTCACATTGAGCGCTTCAACCTGCACCTTGCAAGGATACAAATTAGCATTTTAAAAGCATACAAACAACTGAACAATGACATCAAGGAATGTGAAGATATATCAAAGAGAAAACAAATTAAAACTGCAGCAGAACTTTTGAAACTATGGAAAATCACTGTACACCTGGATTAATAGACCACTTTGTTCGATATATGCTCAACTTGTCATGCTCAAATGTTTCAGTGCAAGGCTCCGGGGAATAATTACATTTCTTACTTTATTTTTTTCCTGAATCAGTGAGCATTATTTATTCCCCGGTCGAGCCTCGCAATGAGACTATTGTATGCAAAGTTGGCTATTGACGTCAGAACCAATGCTTATATATTGATCACCATTTTAAAATTAAGAAACTACATGTAGATCTAGATCTATCATGAGCTCAGCAGCATTATAGACAGCTTCATATTTATATAGAACTAATTATTTATTTATTGATGACATGTATTTAAAAAATATTAAGTGTTTATATACATGTATGTAAATAATTTAATTCTTACGGTGTATAATATACCCTGTAAATATTGTAATTATTATATAAATGATTATGATTATGTTCTTAAATTTATACCGGTGCTTCATATTTATATAGAACTAATTATTTATTTATTGATGACATGTATTTAAAAATATTAAGTGTTTATATATTACATGTATGTAAATAATTTAATTCTAACGGTGTATATATACCCTGTAAATATTGTAATATATATAAATGATTATGTTCTTAAATTACCAGTGCTTCATATTTATATAGAACTAATTATTTATTTATTGATGACATGTATTTAAAAATATTAAGTGTTTATATACATGTATGTAAATAATTTAATTCCTACGGTGTATAATATACCCTGTAAATATTGTAATATATATAAATGATTATGTTCTTAAATTTATACCGGTGCTTCATATTTATATAGAACTAATTATTTATTTATTGATGACATGTATTTAAAAATATTAAGTGTTTATACATGTATGTAAATAATTTAATTCTTACGGTGTATAATATACCCTGTAAATATTGTAATATATATAAATGATTATGTTCTTAAATTTATACCGGTGCTTGATATTTATATAGAACTAATTATTTATTTATTGATGTCATGTATTTAAAAATATTAAGTGTTTATATACATGTAAATAATTTAATTCTTACTGTGTATATATTGTACCCTGTAAATATTGTAATATATAAATGATTATGTTCTTATTATATGTAAGCATAATTATTACATAGATATATTAAAACTGTATAAGAAAATTAAGTGTATGTAACTTAGTTTATAGAACTGAAACGCAGCCGGGGGGTGGAGGTATGTACTCCCCTATATATGCTATACGGGTATGTCCCGCGGGATAGGGTATGGTTTTTGAGCTCCTTTAAGGTCTGGGATAGGGTATCGTTTTTGCACTTTCAGTCTAGGATGGGGTACGTTTTGGTCTGGTATATGGTATTGATTTCCGCATGAAAATGCCAATATCAGTCGCTATCAGTTTACATATCCCTTTAAAGCATGCTTTCAATCTGGGAATAGTCTGGGATAGGGTATACATTTTTAAGCTTTAGTCTGGGATAGGGTATAGACTTTTAAGCTTTAGTCTGGGATAGGGTATACATTTTTAAGCTTAATTTACTCTGGAATAGGGTATGGAAAATCAAAATTTTAGGTCTGGGATAGGGTTAGGGTTTTGAGGTGTCCGCGGCACATCTCTTGCCAAAAATACCCTTAGTGACCCCCCCCCCCCCCCCCCCCCCCCCCCAAGAACTGAAACCTTGAAACCTTACTATATAGTATAAAGGATTAAATGTTGAATTGACTTTTAGTATACATGTATTATTATTGTTATACTTGTAGATCTAGCTACATGTAAGCTTATATAATGCCTAAAACAAAATATCCAAACAATTTAAGTTTAATAAATGAATTAACGATTGTGTCTTAATATACTTAAGCTTAAATATTAAGAGTTAATTGCACGATATAACTGAGTAAGCTTAAATGAACTAGAACTTTCCTGAGGCTTAAATCGTATCTGAAAGCTTTTCTGAAATCAAACCATTGCGAATATAAAAAAATAAATTAAAATTCGTTTCCGACTCGAGATCGAGCTGTAAGTCTTATAGAAAGTACTCAAAAGATAACAAAGGAACTTACCTTTACATCAGAAAGCAGCAGACTGACCAACACAACCATTTCCAAACGATATTTGACAATGCCAGTCACATTTCCACAATAAAAATGCAGTTAAATGAGATAAACAAACATACAACACTTTTTCAGTCGTTGTCCGCCATCTTGAAAATTCAGTGTGCTTCGGCAGTCGTCGCGGGGGGCATTGTCCGCCATCTTGAATATTTAGTAGTTGCTTCGGTAAGCGTCGCGGGGGGCATTTGCAAACGGAAGTCAGGCCTTAATACACTTGAGCATGCAATTATCTTTTAAATCTTTAATCCTTTAAAATCATAATAATTGCCAAATAGCAAGCTAATCTGTATGTAAAAAAAATATGTATGGTACTGCCTTCTGACCTCCGTGTCGGTAAATGTGTTCCTGTAAAGAACGTGGTCGCCAGTTTCAAAGAAATCATAGTACCTAAAATGAAATCATATTAATAATAACTTTATTTATATAGCGCACAAAATCCTAAAGTTCTAAGGCGCTTTACAGAAATTGACAAAATGTATAAAATATAACTAAATCAAAGTATGCGGCTTACATTTCTGATAATACAAATCATTAGTATAATTACACGGGTGCATCTACACTCTGATTGGTCAATAATTACATCATATGTCGCATTAGTCACCGCGCGATACATATATAAGAAAAGTTATCTACGAAAATGGCCGTGTGTCGCTTTGTCGATGTTTCGCACGAAAATAACAGAAAATACAATTTCCTAAAAATACAAAAGCAGAAAGAAAATAATGTTCAAGATGTTTAGAGGTTCTGTCGGTCGAATGTAAAACTACTCGCTTAGAATTATGCCTACTGTCGTTACGTTTGTATTTCTCTGATTCTCTGATGGTATTTTATCATTTGTACCCAATACCCAACCAAATTGTCCATTCCCTCCCCAAGCATCAACCATTTCTACAAACCTTCCATCAAAAGTTGTATAATGTGGATCCGTCACAGATTGACATTGCTGTTGTGGTGTATTATCGACAGCTATCTAAAATAAGCAATGTGAAGCAATGAGAAGCCATGAGAAGCCATGGGAAACAATAAGAAGCCATGGGAAGCAATGGGAAACAATGACAAGCATTGAGAAGCAATAGGAAGCCACGGGAAACAATGGGAAGCCATGAGAAGACGCGGGAAGCAATGAGAAGCAATGAGAAACCATGGGAAGCAATGAGAAACCATGGGAAGCAATGGGAAGCAATGAGAAGCAATGAGAAACCATGGGAAGCAATGAGAAACCATGGGAAGCAATGACAAGCCATGGGAAGCCATGAGAAGCCATGGGAAGCCATGGGAAGCCATGGGAAGCAATGAGAAGCAATGACAAGCCATGGGAAGCCATGACAAGCCATGGGAAGCCATGGGAAGCCATGATAAGCCATGAGAAGACATGGGAAGCCATGGGAAGCAATGAGAAGCCATGGGAAGCCATGAGAAGCCATGGGAAGCAATGAGAAGCCATGGGAAGCAATGAGAAGCCATGGGAAGCAATGAGAAGCCATGGGAAGAAATGAGAAGTCATGGGAAGCAATGACAAGCCATGTGAAGCAATGATAATCAATGACAAGCCATGGGAAGCAATGGGAAGCAATGAGAAGCAATGAGAAGCAATGGGAAGCCATGGGAAGCAATGAGAAGCCATGGGAAGCAATGAGAAGCCATGGGAAGCAATGAGAAGCCATGGGAAGCAATGACAAGCCATGTGAAGCCATGGGGAGAATTAGGGAATGGTCAATGCTTAGCGTGCGTATATCCAGTTCTGGATTTAAGCGGGAGGCTGCTAAGCAGCCGACCAATTAAGTGCATCCAGAACTGGATATACGCACGCTAAGCATTGACCATTGCTTTTATAACATAGCCATGGCTTTTACGCGTCAAAAACTGATTTATTGTTATCAATAATTCTGATCAACTGACACATTCTTCAAACTGGCGCACGAATATAACTCAATTCTTTCAACTGAATTGTTCAAGATCTGAAGACAACTTTACACAAGCAAAAGCCGCTAAAAGTGATCTACATATACACAACACAACTAACCATACAAGACAAGGATTTTACCGGTCAAAAACATATTTATTATTATCAATACTTCTGATCAACTGACAAATTATTCTAAACCTGCGCACGTATTTCTCATTTCATTCAAAGTGTCAAAACCTGAAGACGACTTTACACCTGCAAATGTCGCTCAAAGTGCTCTATTTTCTCAAAACTACACATTTTCCGTGGAAAATTTACAAAATAGATTTATCTAATCATTACAAAAAATACAGTTTTTCGTTTTGGCACGTTCTGGAGATGAATTTTCAAATAACTTTTGAAGTTTAAAAACACATCGATTACGAGCGCTCGACGAAACTACAACTTGGACGTTCTGGATAGTACAGTTGTTGATAAACTAAAAGGGAATCAAAGTGGATTGGAGGCATCATCTGACCCTCACTAAGATAACTGACATTCTTTTGCTGTACTGCTGTTACTTGAAAGGACAGTTGAGCCAAAGCAACATACTGCTGTACATGTAGTGTAGAAGAACTTTGCTCGAGGCGTCGTGACAAGATTTCGCTGCAGGTGAAGATGTATTGACGATGGACGTGTGTCATAATGAGCCAAGCTTTGCTCATTTCGGTGCCCAGATATCGCCATCATGTGACGATTCGGTATAAGTACTGAAGTATTGTCTTTTTGCTGTACATTCGATCCCTAGCTCGTCTGTTTTCCTCGCTTTGGCATAAAATCGCTTCAGGCAGTTAAAGGCTGGCATCGAGTTTGTCATTCTTCAAGCAAGTGGAGTTTGGACAAATTGTCTCTTTTATACCAGGCTAAAAAAAGTGATGGAAAAGGTACTATTAACGTAATTGATAAACTTATTAAAACTTACAGGAAATTTATTTAAAGTATTTTTTGTTGTTATTATGATATTCAGTTTTCTCACACAAGTAGTAGCTGAGTAAGTTTACTTGGACTTGAATTTGTACAATTTTGCTACCGAAATACAATTTTAATTGCTTAAAAGCTTTAATATCTGTTGCTGCACGATCATTTATTTTCAAATAATTAAGATTACATGGTTTTCTTCTTCGCTTAACCCATTCGCTCCTGAGCTATTTTGAGTTTTTTAACGATTTTCTGGACCTAATCACGCCATAGGAAATTTAGATTCCACATAAGGGGTTTCCATGGAAATCTTGACAGTTCTGAAAGCCCACGGGCTCAGGTTCTGACGTAATCTTTCTCTTGTCGTTTATCTCCACGAGGAACAGCAGCTTGTAGATACTAGGAGCGGCCAATTTTGCATTTTTAGAGTGTTTATAGCCATTATAAGAAGCCCCCAGGACAGCATCATTAAGCTTGACTGGTGTGGTAGAGACCGTTCTCCTGGAAGAAATCAGGAGTTTAGATACGAATTCACGAACACATTTCGGCAGTGCCGTTTCGAAATTCAAAATGGCGGACTCAACTGTGAAATCGTCTCTCTGGTCTTTCTGTGGTGGATTTCAGGACCTACAAAGGCATTTTTGGCGACTTTGGACTAATTGTAAATAATGCAACCGGTGCAATATTTTGCCTGTAGGACCGACTGGCTCGACACTATATATTCTTAAAAACGGAAAGGGCGGGAGGATTTCTGTCGAAAATTCCCGGATGTTCCTGGCATCCTTTTCGGGCGTGCAGAAGGAAAACACGTGTTAGCGAAAGTGGTCCTAAGGAAATGGCTATTGTTCGGCGAGATAAGGAAAAGAGAGGGCAAAATTCACGAATATATCAAGAAGACAGATGGAAGTTTGCTGAGAAAGTGGCGTTTTGTTTCGCAAGGATGTGTTTTGGAAGAAAATCCAAGTCAAATGTCGGTCATTTTCGAGGTGTAAAATTGCGTCAAAACACGCATTTTTGATTTTTATGGCAAACAGCGGACAGTAATTGCGGGCGCAAGTATCAGTCAAGATCATAGAAGGGCTAATTTTAAAATGGTTATAACTCGCTTAATTCTCGTCTAAATCGCTTCAAATCTTCACATATAATAAAGGAATGATTGAAAATTATACAAGCAGTTTTTTAGAGGATTGTATTTTATCGTTATATTATCTTATTGATTTTATTGACATGATACACATACATTTTCTTATAATAATGTACTGATATATAGCTTGGGTTACCTGTGGTCATCTTAGAAGAGTATTATGGGTATACAAGATGGTGGACGAAGCTTCGAAGACTTCAAGATGTTTGACGAAAACGATCAACTTTTTGAACTATTCCCGTGCGCCAATTGTTTTGTTACTCGACACAAAGACGAATTCACCATTTTACTACATTTTCAGCTGATTAGGGAACTAAGCAAGTCATTGTGTAAGTCATTTTTATGTGCCTAAAAACTTTGTTTTGACATTAAACTTTCATTTCAGATATTTAGGAACCGTGTTTATCTAGTTTAAATCACTCAATTAACTGTATTTTTGTCATGAATTTCATGATTTTCTCGTGGTGGCCGTTATGTTTGATTAGCTCAAAGGGAAAAACTTTCATTCAGATTTGGAACCACTTAGAAAACATAGTTATTGTCTTAAAAACATCTCAATTTATCGATATTTGTTCAAGGAAAAATAATAGATATTTGGGAACTGTCAAGGGACTTCGTGATCCAAGAAAAAGACGAAAATCTCTGAAGTTACCAATGCTTTTAAATAAAATTTCTGTTACTTTCGCTCTTTAAACAATCCATTGCGCATGCTCGGCGACTATGCCGTACGAATTTGTTTGCCATGCATGAGATCGATGTTACGAAAATTCAGAAAGTTAGAATTTTTCAAAGCAGTATCGATGTTTACGGCCGGTTTCGGCCGGTGTAGGAGTCAATGGGTTAAACATATGTTACCTACCTTTATTAAAATGTTGAAACACACCAGTTTGTCATTTTCTTTGTCTTTTTTGACTGCATGCCTATCCATCAAAAGTTACTGTATAAATCGTCCTCCGACAAGTATGTAGGAAACCGGGATGCAAAGCGTGTTGTTTTTACTCTTTCTAGTTCGGCATTTTCGTTTATGCCGGGTTCGTTAACAATGAATTTTAACCGCTGAGAAAGTCGGTCAGCTTAGGTCTCAGTTGTCAATGCTAAATAAAGTAAAGTCATCCATTTTCGTCTTATAGTAGGTACAAAAACTTCAGCGAAAATCTTTGTTTTTGGATTTTGACGTCATTTCCATGAAATATCTCTATAGTATATCCATTTCTTGTTCATAGATAACCAGCCAATCAGAGCGCGCGGTATATTGTAGCTATGTCATTATAGTCATTATGGATGGTTATAAAGCCATGGGAAGCAATGAGAAGCAATGAGAAGCCATAGGAAGCAATGAGAAGCCAT
>JAUJYZ010001183.1:0-45000 GCA_033675265.1 Actinostola sp. cb2023 | reverse complement strand
AGCAGCAGAGAAAAGGCCACGAGGCGCGTAGCGCCGAGTGGCCCTTCTATCAATGCGAGGAGCTCTAAATTCCATAAAGCACGAGTGTTTATTCTCTAACCGTTTTAGAATATAGTCATACTCACGAGAGTATATTCTTTGGCTGCATGTCTGTTGCTTTCCCAAAGGAATACTGATTTCAAATGCAAATACGCTTATGCAAAGCTGTTCAGTTGTGTGTAACTTGGAGCCGGTGAAGATGCATATCCGAAGCTTGAGGCTTGATACAAGCTTGCAACGCTAGAAATTACCGGTATTTGTTGTGGAAATGAAGAGCAGCAATCTCAAAGTTTCCTCAAGCCAGTTAGAGGAAATTGAAAAACGAGAGAAATAATGGACACCAAAGAAAACTCAAGCACGATGTGGACATTAAATATATTGAAAGATTGGGCTAACTATATCGCAATAATCATACGGAGAACTTGGATGACTGAGTGAATATCCGCACATCTACACTTCTTGTAAAACATGGAGAAACTCGTTTGTGATTTCATTTTGAAGAGTAAGTGACTCGCTACGTTTCTTCAGTGTTTAGTACAGTTATGATCTGTATTTCTGTAACATTTTTCTTGTATAAATCCAAATAACGTTCGATTTATAATATTATAATATAATATTTTTTGTATACAGTATAGTACACGTTATTCATTTAGAGTGCAAATATTATATCCGTGAAATTTAAGCGCTAACATTTAGTATTGATTAACATTTTACTACTAAGTAGACAACAATGATAAAGCATTTGGTGCTATTTATTAGTACTATTTAGTTAGTTAACTATTTCACGGATATAATATTTGCACCCTAGTCAGGTATTCTCTAAGTTAGTCATTAGTGTTTCCTATATAGAGAATACTAATAAGGCTTTGTAACAAAAGAAAACAAAAAAGCTTTATTAGTATTCTCTATATAGAGAATACTAATGAGTCCATTGTTAAAGCTATATTAGTTACTTTATGAGATATAGAGCGCACAAATGCTGGGCGCTGATTGGTCGAGTGAGTATGACTATATTATAATACTAAATAAACTATTGTCATTATCATTGTCACTGGGAATAATAATGATAATAATAATCATCATCATCATCATCGTGATTGAATAGTCCAAGTAACAATCCAAGTGATCTTTTCACATTTTGTAAATAAGGATTTTTTTTATCTCTTATTTGTAATTTGTTTCGATAAATAAAGTTATCATTATTATTTAATAATAATGATAATGATGATTTAACAGGAGTACATCCACAAGGTGGCTAACTAGAGTCCATGACGACGTTGTTTGCAGGTTTTCATGCATGTGCAGGGAATCCTGTTCAGAGGAAATATCACGTCTGCATGTTTGTCAAACCATGGCGATTGGTAAATAAGGTATATATGTACTACAGTGTTACCTGTGCAATTCGGAACAATCCCAACCTGACCTTTAGGACATTGTAGCTTGTTTCCTGGAGATGGAAAAATAATGCATTTAGACTAGTCAATGTATTCACTGGGGCGATCGACAATTACCAATTATCAATCCAGTAGGTCAGTAAAAATGACAGAAACAAGCAACAGGCAATAATTCGTCGACAAACTCCTCCGAAACATTAGCAAAACGCGACGACGAAACCGCCATTTTGTTTGTTTACATCTACTCTGGGTCTATTTAAGGAATGGTCAACGCTTAGCGTGCGTCCATCGAGTTATGGAGCACGCGGGAATTTGGGAGAGCACGAGAGAAGCGTATACGCCTCGAGAAACTCTAGCTTCACGAGTGCTCTCCCAAATTCCCAAGTGCTCCATATCTCGATGGATGCACAACTAAAGCGTTGACCATTTCTTTTACAACATATTATTTACATGCAAATTCAAATAAAACAATTATATTTTCCGATTGATTTCAGAGCGCGCGCTATGGAGATGACGCGAGCGTGTATAGGTGGCTATAGCGTGTGTCCGTGGGCTTACGGATACACGCTAACTAACCAATCAGAGCGCGCGTTATATCATGCCTATGTTATAAGAGCTCATAGACCACTAATAGCAAACCAATCATATTGAAGTATGTGCGATTGACCACTGGATGGTTTATGCTACATGTAATACTTAATATACGTCTTCTCGGATATGGACGTTTAACCGTAGGTCCTGTCTCCCGACCCTAATCTAACCTGTACATGGGGGACATTAAAGAACCTGTTGAACTCTTCGAAAAGAATAGGGGATTGTTACCCGGTTCAACAGCCCATGCACTTCAAATTGGAGGCATAACGTAGTTAATAACGCACTAACTCCTCATGATTATAAGCTGCTCGGATGCCATAGGCGCCTTTCATATAGTACCGTAATAATTAGAATAAGCGCCCTCCTTTAAATAAGCGCCCGCTCCCCAATAAGCGCCCCCCCCCCCTCCCCCCCCCCTCGACCTCGATTTTTGAAATAATACATACCGTAATAATTCGAATAAGCGCCCTCCTTTAAGTCAGTGCTCATTGATTGAGCACTGAGCAACATAACGTGGTAATCACAATAAATGATCCAGCTCCATGAATGTACAAAGCTGTTTTTTCACCTTGTCAATTCTTGTGTTCTAGTTTTCGTTAATTAAGTTCTGTTATCGACCTAGATTTTGGTATTTTCCGAAAACATAAATAAGCGCTCCCTCCCTAATAAGCGCCCCCTCAGCGCCCCCTCGACCTCGGGCGCTTATTCGAATCATTACGGTACGTATGCAGCCCGAAAATGTCGACCTCCATCGGTTGTGCATTGAGACAATGTGAAATGTTATCTATACGAACGTCTCTCGCTACGCTCGTGCATGATTCCACTTGAGTTTTGCACATTTTATGACGTCAAGTGTGTGTCAATAAGAGTACAGACAACTCAAAGCCATCTGCAACTGTTTACCGAAAATTAATTATAGTGAACATTTTTCACTTTTGTTTTCTCTTTGAAAACTACTTGTATCCTCGAAATTGCAGTAAAACGTGAAATAATTACACATCTGCGCGTTGGATAAGCAGTTCACAACATTCGCGACGTGTTGTATCTGATCTCGCCTTAATCAGATACAACACAGCAGCTCATGTTGTAAAAGATTGTCATGGTAATTTGAAACACTATTTAGATTCAAACGACGGAATCATTCAGAAGATGCAAGTGCTTTAAAAATATAATTATGCGGTATCACCGTAATCAGTTCCTGAATATCCCTAGATACTTCGCGATGTTTTTCGTCTTTCCCACGGGGAACCATTGTTTAGCATGGCTCTGAAAAGACCTAAATTACGTTTATCACACGTCCACAGAATTGCCAACTTTGTGTCCTCCTATTAGTGAACATAAACAATATATCCTTCCAAAAAAATGAATGCACAGAAGATCTTTTGTGATAGAAATAAAGACCCGATGCGTTTAATATTAATTCTTAAGAGCTCTTCCCAAAGTAACGCACAGAACACCGTTTTCGAATATTAATAATAATAATAATAATAATAAGCTTTATTTAAGCAGGGAGCACCTTCAGTAAACTGTTCTCCCAGGTGTCCCTGACATCAATAAATATACAATATACATCAATAATATTGTAACAACACAAAGGCATTTCTTTGTTACTTTTCTTGAACAGTATATACAGTCATTCTCAAAAATGTTGTCCAGATGAATAGACTACAATACTACAATAAAGTCACGTGATTCGCTATATGTTTTCAATTTTGAGATGCAAAAGTACATGGCATTGTGAGAACTGAATGTAATGGCGCTGGTATCAACTCGCAGTTCCGCAGGCAGAAATTGAAAACATAGTGAATCACATGACTTTATTGTAGTATTGTAGTCGTTTCATCTGGAAAACCTATTTGACAATGACTGTATATTATATATATATATATATATATATAAAAAATAAAAAAACTTGAATATGAGAAATGGTAGGCCAACGACGAGCTTCCAGTAGAAGGATTCCAGAAGGAATTCACAGTCTGCTCTCCATATAAATAGATTAAATGTAGCGAAGAAGAAGAGACGCAGGCAACCTCTGACTGTTCCAAATAATGTATTAACGTTTCGGCAATTCAGCCTTCTTCAGAAAAAAATATATAATAATGAATATGTACAGGATAAAATTGATAAAAATGTAAAGATTACCTACTGTGTTACAAGTATATATACGCTAAGGAAAACAAAGGATGATGTAACCAATCACCAGGGGAAAATGCCCAAAGGAAACCTAAAGGGACCAAGTTTCATCATCCTTTGTCAAACCAACAATAATAAACGAGAAATATACGTGCGCATGCATGAATAGAAATCTAGATTAATAGTAGTAATGAGACCCTATGCCTGAAAATGAATTCTACGCTTAGACTTAAATTCCTGCCTTTTGTTGAGGCCTTCTAGGCGTAAAGTACGAAGCTGCGTTGCCCAGTAAGCTTCCCTGGTTAGCAGAATTCTATCGTAATCACTATCAGCCTGAAAATGTGTTATTTTTTCTATAACAATGAAGTTAAAGTCATTGAGATTATGCGGGCTATCATTAAAATGGATGGCTACTTCGCAATTTGTTTTCTTAGTAACAATAGAAGATTTGTGATTGCGAAAACGGACCTTAAATTGATTAGAAGTGGAACCGACATATTGAAGGTTGCATTTAGTACATGAAATAAGATAGATAACGTTGCTAGAAGTACAGCAAACAGATTGCCTAATCTTGTAGGTACGACCAGTGGAAAAACTCCTAAAACAATCAGACTGAACCAAGAAGTTTTTGCATAGGTCGCACCTCTTGCCACACTTGAAGCACCCGTGACTGGAATTTACATTATTAGAAAGATCTTTTGTGGATCTAGAAGGTGCCAGTAATTCCTTAAGGTTCTTAGTTCTTCTAAAAGCTGTCATAATAGACTTAGGTGGAAAAATAGTATTAAGAACAGTAGAATTGGAAATAATGCTGGAATGAGTCTTAATGATCTTAGAAATATCTGGGAGTCTGGGGTTGTAGTCTAAAACTAAAGGGAAGACCTTCTTTTTACTTTTGTTCTTGGGTTTAAGAATTGACTCTCTATCAACCGACAGTGCTTTATGAAATTGCTTTTCCACGAGGGCTGGATCATAGTTCTGGTATCGGAGATAAAATTTGTATTCACGGCATCTATTCTCCAGAGTCTCATTAGAAGAGCAATTTCTTTTTAACCTAAGAGCTACCCCGTAAGGGATCGAATTCTTACAGTGTGATGGATGTGAGCTATTGAAAGGTAAGTACAAATGACTATCGGTTGGCTTAGAATAAACATCGGTTGAAATAAACCCATTATGAATATGCAGAGTGAGATCCAAAACATTCAAACTATGTTGAGAGTAAACAACCTCAAACTTGATAGTGGGATACAGAGAATTGATGTAGTCAGTAAATTCCAGTAATTTAGGTAAACCCAAGGTCCAAACATCAACTACATCGTCCCTGTATCTCCACCACAGATTTGGTTTTGCAGGGCCCCCAGACTTAGCCTGTATGTCTATCTCCCCCATAGCTAAATCGGCATAACTGCATGCATTTTTAGGGCCCATGGCCGTTCCATGTGATTGCAGAAAGTGATTGTTATCAAAAACACTATTATTAGATTCTAAACAAATCTCTATAGCTTCGACAATACAATCAGTAGAAGGATGTTGAACATCTCTAGAATCAAGGGCTTTCCTAGCAGCAGAAATTCCTAAATTATTATCGATGTTCGGAAACATGGCCACAACATCCCAAGAAACTAATAAAGTATCCTCAGGGAGGGGCCCCATATTCTCGTTGAAAACAGCTAAACGATTAAGTAGATCAGTAGTGTCCTTAATAAAAGATGGCAGGTTTTGAGCAAGGGGTTTCAAGTAAAACTCAGTGAATGCCGAAAGTTGCTCAATAACGGTACCACAACAAGAAGTGATAAGCCTAAGGGGATGGTCAGGTTTATGAGTTTTAACGTTCCCAAAAGCAACCCCCGGTCTAGGCCTATCAACTTCAGAAATCCAGTCTGAAATTTCGGCATTGATCTGACATTCACTGAGCCACTTGATACACCATGTCTTAACTCTGTCAAAATGAAAATTGGTAGGGTCATCGCTAAGCTTCTGATAATGTAAATTATTATTAAGTTGGTCGAACATTACCTAAATTACTGGAATTTACTGACTACATCAATTCTCTGTATCCCACTATCAAGTTTGAGGTTGTTTACTCTCAACATAGTTTGAATGTTTTGGATCTCACTCTGCATATTCATAATGGGTTTATTTCAACCGATGTTTATTCTAAGCCAACCGATAGTCATTTGTACTTACCTTTCAATAGCTCACATCCATCACACTGTAAGAATTCGATCCCTTACGGGGTAGCTCTTAGGTTAAAAAGAAATTGCTCTTCTAATGAGACTCTGGAGAATAGATGCCGTGAATACAAATTTTATCTCCGATACCAGAACTATGATCCAGCCCTCGTGGAAAAGCAATTTCATAAAGCACTGTCGGTTGATAGAGAGTCAATTCTTAAACCCAAGAACAAAAGTAAAAAGAAGGTCTTCCCTTTAGTTTTAGACTACAACCCCAGACTCCCAGATATTTCTAAGATCATTAAGACTCATTCCAGCATTATTTCCAATTCTACTGTTCTTAATACTATTTTTCCACCTAAGTCTATTATGACAGCTTTTAGAAGAACTAAGAACCTTAAGGAATTACTGGCACCTTCTAGATCCACAAAAGATCTTTCTAATAATGTAAATTCCAGTCACGGGTGCTTCAAGTGTGGCAAGAGGTGCGACCTATGCAAAAACTTCTTGGTTCAGTCTGATTGTTTTAGGAGTTTTTCCACTGGTCGTACCTACAAGATTAGGCAATCTGTTTGCTGTACTTCTAGCAACGTTATCTATCTTATTTCATGTACTAAATGCAACCTTCAATATGTCGGTTCCACTTCTAATCAATTTAAGGTCCGTTTTCGCAATCACAAATCTTCTATTGTTACTAAGAAAACAAATTGCGAAGTAGCCATCCATTTTAATGATAGCCCGCATAATCTCAATGACTTTAACTTCATTGTTATAGAAAAAATAACACATTTTCAGGCTGATAGTGATTACGATAGAATTCTGCTAACCAGGGAAGCTTACTGGGCAACGCAGCTTCGTACTTTACGCCCAGAAGGCCTCAACAAAAGGCAGGAATTTAAGTCTAAGCGTAGAATTCATTTTCAGGCATAGGGTCTCATTACTACTATTAATCTAGATTTCTATTCATGCATGCGCACGTATATTTCTCGTTTATTATTGTTGGTTTGACAAAGGATGATGAAACTTGGTCCCTTTAGGTTTCCTTTGGGCATTTTCCCCTGGTGATTGGTTACATCATCCTTTGTTTTCCTTAGCGTATATATACTTGTAACACAGTAGGTAATCTTTACATTTTTATCAATTTTATCCTGTACATATTCATTATTATATATTTTTTTCTGAAGAAGGCTGAATTGCCGAAACGTTAATACATTATTTGGAACAGTCAGAGGTTGCCTGCGTCTCTTCTTCTTCGCTACATTTAATATATATATATATAACCTATATATATATATATATATATAACCTCTGACTGTTCCAAATAATGTATTAACGTTTCGGCAATTCAGCCTTCTTCAGAAAAAAATAATAATATAATAATGAATATGTACAGGATAAAATTGATAACATTGACATTTTTATCAATTTTATCCTGTACATATTCATTATTATATTATTATTTTTTCTGAAGAAGGCTGATTGCCGAAACGTTAATACATTTTGGAACAGTCAGAGGTTGCCTGCGTCTCTTCTTCTTCGCTACATTTAATCTATTTATATGGAGAGCAGACTGTGAATTCCTTCTGGAATCCTTCTACTGGAAGCTCGTCGTTGGCCTACCATTTCAGTAGTAGGGAAATAGGAGTTCTACGCCACGGGCGGCCCGGGTCAGCCCGGGCTACACGGGCGGCCTGGGTCAGCCCGGGCTAGGGGGAGTTCTGGGCCACGGGCGCCCCGGAGCAGCCCGGAGCAGCCCAGAGCAGCCCGGAGCAGCCCGGAGCAGCCCGGAGCACCTCTGGAGTTATTTTGAAAACGATCCTAGCCGTTCCGTCGCACCGGCCTGAGGATTTGTGCTATGCCACGGTTATTTTTTAGAACGACATTTTTCGCTGACGTTTTTTTTATTTTCGCCAGTATTCCCTCATTTTTCCGTGAGTCAGCAGTTCGTGACACAAACAAGTGAAGTCGGCACAAACAAACATAAACTAAATAATAAAAATCCATTTTGAGAACTCTTTATTCGAAAATGTCTCTAGCTACCCGGTCACCTCACGGTGTGAAAAAGCCCTGAGATAACGCCAGTCTACAGAGTAGATAATCATCAAATAAACAAATAAAGCAAAACGTCTGTGTGATCAACCATTGTAAAATATATACAACCAGCGAGTTCGACCAGCCTATTGTTCTCTAGGATACCTATTGTCACTTACAAACTATCCAAATCTAAATCCAATTAATTTTATTGTAACGGACCAGCCTAAGGATCTTTGAACGTGTGATTCTGATCACGTTTATTTTTAGTAATCAATTCCAGTTAATCTTAGTTAAAACTTAAAGTTTCCACCGCTGAAAATCAAACCGATTTAACTCAGCCGTACACGCTATTGTTCTCCTGGATATCGCTATTGTTCTTACATGAAACTATTAGTAGCATCCTGAAATCAAGGTCCAACGCGATCCAATTAATTGTATTGTACCGGATCAGCCTAAGGATCTTTGAACGTGTAATATATTTTTAGTATTCAATTCCAGTTAATTTCATTTAGAGCTTAAAAAATCAAATCGAAAAACAGCCGTACAGGCTATTGTTCTCTTGGATATATCTATTGTCTACACACGTGTATATTTTCTAGCAGTCAACTCAAAGTTTTATTCCTACAATATTGTACCATCATGATGCAACTTGTTTTTCTAAGTTTTCCCACAATCGAATGATACGACCGATCCCATCAGCCAAAGGGGTGTATTTCTAAAAAATGTGTACACCAACCAAGCTAGTAGGTGAATCAAATCTTTCAAAGCTTGTGCACCGTCATTTACGTTTAGAGTAAACCATCGCCAATTATACTGGTCAATCAAAGTCTGCATTTCTTTTCCAACAGTGCTTGTGTAATAATGAATGTTTCCTTCAAATCCTACCAATCGATCGTGACTACTACATTCTCCTATCGTGTAGAATTGTTTACGATGATTCATGAGTATCTTGTGAACTTCACACCGTAGATTGTGTTCTAGCAATCCACCATCGCGATATTTACTATGTTGATGTAAGTAATTATAAGCTTCAATAAACACTGATCAAAACTGATACCAATTGAAGTAAACCGTTCAAACATCAGAGAAGTCCGACAATACATAAAGAGAAATATATCAACACCAAATCGTGTCACGCTTGTTCAACTTCATTTAAAACGGATCACCGAACACATATATTATAGGACTACACAGGAACCCCAACCTATAACAAACGCCGCAAACATTACACAGGGATCCCAATTTCAATAGTTTCTGAATAAGTCAGGGAGGGGGGTACTTAAAATCACATAAAATCGGGAATATTTAGTTGTTTCTGGCATTTAAAACTTTTTTTCGGATTGCACAGAACATATAGCTTCTAAAAGCTCTAGTTCTAGTTCTAGTTCTAGTTCTAGTTCTGACAGGCTATCAGGCTATCGGCTATCAGCTATCAGGCTATTGGCTATCAAGCTATTGGCTATCAAGCTATTGGCTATCAGGCTATTGGCTATCAGGCTATCGGCTATCAGGCTATCGGCTATCGGCTATCAGGCTATTGGCTATCAGGCTATCAAGCTATTGGCTATCAGGCTATTGGCTCGTAGGTTCGGCTCGTATAGGCTCGGCTCGTAAGCTCGGCTCGTAAGCTCGGCTCGTATAGGCTCGGCTCGGCTCATAGGCTCGGCTCGTAAGCTCGGCTCGTAGGCTCGGCTCGTAGGCTCGGCTCGTAGGCTCGGCTCGTAAGCTCGGCTCGTA
This sequence comes from Actinostola sp. cb2023, assembly GCA_033675265.1. Lineage (NCBI taxonomy): Eukaryota > Metazoa > Cnidaria > Anthozoa > Actiniaria > Actinostolidae > Actinostola > Actinostola sp. cb2023. The sequence continues at coordinate 34,892 of JAUJYZ010001183.1, read as the reverse complement.
GGCTCGGCTCGTAGGCTCGGCTCGTAGGCTCGGCTCGTAGGCTCGGCTCGGCTCGTAGGCTCGTAGGCTCGGCTCGTAGGCTCGGCTCGTAGGCTCGGCTCGTAGGCTCGGCTCGGCTCGTAGGCTCGGCTCGTAGGCTCGGCTCGTAAGCTCGGCTCGTAGGCTCGGCTCGTAAGCTCGGCTCGTAGGCTCGGCTCGTAGGCTCGGCTCGTAGGCTCGGCTCGTAGGCTCGGCTCGGCTCGTAGGCTCGTAGACATGGTTATATGGTTATTGACCACTTAGTTAATAAATGAATAATTGATAAATAAAGGCAGAGATTCTAGTGTAGAATCTAGTGTAGATTCTAGTGGGGAATGAGGAGGAGGAGGAGTGAATGAGGAGGAGGAGTGAATGAGGAGGAGGAGTGGATGAGGAGGAGGAGTGAATGAGGAGGAGGAGTGAATGAGGAGGAGGAGGAGGAGCGGTGAATGAGGAGGAGGAGTGAATGAGGAGGAGGAGGAGTGAATGAGGAGGAGGAGGAGTGAATGAGGAGGAGGAGTGAATGAGGAGGAGGAGTGAATGAGGAGGAGGAGGATATTTACCAATGAGAATTGCGATTTTGAAAAAATAAACTATAAAAGAGAGTGTATATATTGTTTCTACTCATTTACAATATATACACTCTCTTTTATAGTTTATTTTTTCAAATCGCAATTCTCATTGGTAAATATCCTCCTCCTCCTCATCATTCACTCCTCCTCCTCATTCACTCCTCCTCCTCATTCACTCCTCCTCCTCCTCATTCACTCCTCCTCCTCCTCATTCACTCCTCCTCCTCCTCATTCACCGCTCCTCCTCCTCCTCCTCCTCCTCCTCCTCATTCACTCCTCCTCCTCATTCACTCCTCCTCCTCATCCACTCCTCCTCCTCATTCACTCCTCCTCCTCATTCACTCCTCCTCCTCCTCATTCCCCACTAGAATCTACACTAGATTCTACACTAGAATCTCTGCCTTTATTTATCAATTATTCATTTATTAACTAAGTGGTCAATAACCATATAACCATGTCTACGAGCCTACGAGCCGAGCCGAGCCTACGAGCCGAGCCTACGAGCCGAGCCTACGAGCCGAGCTTACGAGCCGAGCCTACGAGCCGAGCTTACGAGCCGAGCCTACGAGCCGAGCCTACGAGCCGAGCCGAGCCTACGAGCCGAGCCTACGAGCCGAGCTTACGAGCCGAGCCTACGAGCCTACGAGCCGAGCCGAGCCTACGAGCCGAGCCTACGAGCCGAGCCTACGAGCCGAGCCTACGAGCCGAGCTTACGAGCCGAGCCTACGAGCCGAGCCTACGAGCCGAGCCTACGAGCCGAGCTTACGAGCCGAGCCTATGAGCCGAGCCGAGCCTATACGAGCCGAGCTTACGAGCCGAGCTTACGAGCCGAGCCTATACGAGCCGAACCTACGAGCCAATAGCCTGATAGCCAATAGCTTGATAGCCTGATAGCCAATAGCCTGATAGCCGATAGCCGATAGCCGATAGCCTGATAGCCGATAGCCTGATAGCCAATAGCCTGATAGCCAATAGCTTGATAGCCAATAGCTTGATAGCCAATAGCCTGATAGCTGATAGCCGATAGCCTGATAGCCTGTCAGAACTAGAACTAGAACTAGAACTAGAACTAGAGCTTTTAGAAGCTATATGTTCTGTGCAATCCGAAAAAAAGTTTTAAATGCCAGAAACAACTAAATATTCCCGATTTTATGTGATTTTAAGTACCCCCCTCCCTGACTTATTCAGAAACTATTGAAATTGGGATCCCTGTGTAATGTTTGCGGCGTTTGTTATAGGTTGGGGTTCCTGTGTAGTCCTATAATATATGTGTTCGGTGATCCGTTTTAAATGAAGTTGAACAAGCGTGACACGATTTGGTGTTGATATATTTCTCTTTATGTATTGTCGGACTTCTCTGATGTTTGAACGGTTTACTTCAATTGGTATCAGTTTTGATCAGTGTTTATTGAAGCTTATAATTACTTACATCAACATAGTAAATATCGCGATGGTGGATTGCTAGAACACAATCTACGGTGTGAAGTTCACAAGATACTCATGAATCATCGTAAACAATTCTACACGATAGGAGAATGTAGTAGTCACGATCGATTGGTAGGATTTGAAGGAAACATTCATTATTACACAAGCACTGTTGGAAAAGAAATGCAGACTTTGATTGACCAGTATAATTGGCGATGGTTTACTCTAAACGTAAATGACGGTGCACAAGCTTTGAAAGATTTGATTCACCTACTAGCTTGGTTGGTGTACACATTTTTTAGAAATACACCCCTTTGGCTGATGGGATCGGTCGTATCATTCGATTGTGGGAAAACTTAGAAAAACAAGTTGCATCATGATGGTACAATATTGTAGGAATAAAACTTTGAGTTGACTGCTAGAAAATATACACGTGTGTAGACAATAGATATATCCAAGAGAACAATAGCCTGTACGGCTGTTTTTCGATTTGATTTTTTAAGCTCTAAATGAAATTAACTGGAATTGAATACTAAAAATATATTACACGTTCAAAGATCCTTAGGCTGATCCGGTACAATACAATTAATTGGATCGCGTTGGACCTTGATTTCAGGATGCTACTAATAGTTTCATGTAAGAACAATAGCGATATCCAGGAGAACAATAGCGTGTACGGCTGAGTTAAATCGGTTTGATTTTCAGCGGTGGAAACTTTAAGTTTTAACTAAGATTAACTGGAATTGATTACTAAAAATAAACGTGATCAGAATCACACGTTCAAAGATCCTTAGGCTGGTCCGTTACAATAAAATTAATTGGATTTAGATTTGGATAGTTTGTAAGTGACAATAGGTATCCTAGAGAACAATAGGCTGGTCGAACTCGCTGGTTGTATATATTTTACAATGGTTGATCACACAGACGTTTTGCTTTATTTGTTTATTTGATGATTATCTACTCTGTAGACTGGCGTTATCTCAGGGCTTTTTCACACCGTGAGGTGACCGGGTAGCTAGAGACATTTTCGAATAAAGAGTTCTCAAAATGGATTTTTATTATTTAGTTTATGTTTGTTTGTGCCGACTTCACTTGTTTGTGTCACGAACTGCTGACTCACGGAAAAATGAGGGAATACTGGCGAAAATAAAAAAAACGTCAGCGAAAAATGTCGTTCTAAAAAATAACCGTGGCATAGCACAAATCCTTAGGCCGGTGCGACGGAACGGCTAGGATCGTTTTCAAAATAACTCCAGAGGTGCTCCGGGCTGCTCCGGGCTGCTCCGGGCTGCTCTGGGCTGCTCCGGGCTGCTCCGGGGCGCCCGTGGCCCAGAACTCCCCCTAGCCCGGGCTGACCCAGGCCGCCCGTGTAGCCCGGGCTGACCCGGGCCGCCCGTGGCGTAGAACTCCTATTTCCCTACTACTCATTTCTCATATTCAAGTTTTATATATATATATATATATACATATAGTAATGATTTGGACGCGTTTACTCTTTGACTTCCATGGTTTATTGCATACAATACTGTTTCGTACAGGTCGCGGTGTTATTGCGAACCTGCACTCTTCAGTGCATAAACCAGAGTGATTTGGATAGACTTTTAGAATTGATTCATTGGTTTATTGCTACAGGTCTGTTTCATATGATCATAAAATGACCACACTCATCAGGCAAGTTACAATGAATGACCGTTAATATAACGCTGGCGTTTAAAATAGAATGGTTGCTAGGTGATAATTGCGTTACATAATTTTAAAGTTTCTGAGTGTATATCTGTTTCGGTGGGGACATGGACTTGCTAATTCGTTGCGTTTGTTTAGGGTACATAAATATTTTTTACAGATGATTGTGAATTTTTCGCTAAGGCATAAGTTACATTTTTTGTTTATATTATTGTATGGTTGGCATTTCTTAATTATTTTCCACTTTGTGTTAAATGTTTTGTCAGCGTCTTTTAAGTTCCATATGTGTTTAGAAAGTTCTGTTTCGTTTCTTCTTTTATTGTGTCGGAAGGAGGTCTTGTGGTTTCTGTATCGTTCTTTAAAGCTTGATGCAAGTCCAACGTAAGTTTCTGTTGACGTTTCCGCTTTAACAAATACATGGTGGTCTTCTTGTATTTCTTTGAGGTCTTTCTTCAATTTCTTTTGGAATTCGTTGGGATGATGGTTGGTTTTAAATTCTATAGACTGAATAATATTCAGCATACAGTCTTCGAAGTTACTCAGTTCTTTTATGTGTGGTGGCGATCGCTTTGATTTGAAGCCGTATGTTTCTTTAGTTGACGTTTCAGTAGTAGGATTGAGAAAATAATGTGCTTTCCAACGCATTCGTTGTATAAGTGATTCTGTTTTATCGATTAATCTTTGGAGGAAGGTGTTCTTGGTTGCCAGCCAGCGTTATATTAACGGTCATTCATTGTAACTTGCCTGATGAGTGTGGTCATTTTATGATCATATGAAACAGACCTGTAGCAATAAACCAATGAATCAATTCTAAAAGTCTTGAACTACAACTATTATTATATTTACTGCTCCTATAATGTTGAGCACTCTCTGGAAAACCGTTCTAATATCAGTCAATATTAGAATTTATATATATATATATATATATATAATAATAGTTGTAGTTCAAGACTTTTATATATATATAATGTAATTATTACCTGCACAATAGGCCCTGGAACACCCATAGACTCGTTTAAGTTTATAGACGAAGTATCCACCACAGTTTTTAACGGATATGGTAGAGGATAAAAGGCAGCCCATTCTTCTGTTATGCACGTTAGTACAAGCAGTCACTTGCTTTTCTTGACCATTTGTCTGTGGATGTGAACCTCTCATCCATATTGGTGCTATGGTACCACAGAAGTATGGTTCCGGCTTGGTTTCTGGCATCATTCCTCCAACTGCGCTAGTAAATCTGTACCAACCTTCATTAAGCCTGTTGTCGCATAGAGCTACTTCTCCTGATTTCAGTTTGTATTTGGAGCTTCGATAAGGATTGTCTATTGACTTGTAACTGGTGCACGGATCTACAAGAGGATGGTCTGCACAAAACGTTCCAACAAGAATTAGAAACAGATAACTAACAGCAGAACACCTCACGGAAGCCATATTTGCTGAAAAATGGATTGCAGGTCAAGAACAAGTACAGAAATGCAAATCGTTTGACCTCGGACTACCACAGAATAACTTTCCGAGCATTAAATTTACATACGGTTGCATTCCCTTAAAGTGCCTATCACCCCTGTGAGGTTGTTTTAAGAGAGGATGTCAGTAAGGACCGAGAATCTCCCGACAACTAACAAAAATCGAATTTAATTTTCTTTCGCCATATCATTCCTTTCGATGGCCTTATTTAGGGGAAAAAATACTAGAGACTTCCAGCGATTTTTATTTTAGGAGAAATTTGTAGTTTTTAAAAACCAGTCTCACGACTGAACATTTTCGGCTAAATTATAAGCCAACTTTGAACAGTCGGTCTGTGTTCGCCTCTTGCTCCACAACATGCAATGACATTCAGCAACCGTAATAAACGTTTCTTGGTATTTTCTACTGTACTATTTATTTTTCTGTTACTTTTGTAGTTATTTTTAAATTTGGTTTTAAACAGGTATGCTGAGCACAATAAACGGAACATTGAAATATAGGCAATGTTTCAGGTACGAAAACGGAATCTGGTATATAGATTACATTTTCAAGGCAAACCCATGCTCCAGTAAAGCTTTACTTTTGCTCTTTCAGTTTAGAAAGTTTCAAGCTTGGGAATTCAATGTAGCATTTTTGAGAAATAATAACATTATTATGCTTGGGACTGCTAAATTTAGCATAATTTTCGATCTGTCACGGACATTTTTGCCGTTAAAACACAAAATTTAATGCCAAAACACGAGTATATTGCACTTGTAGTATAGTTGATTGCTGCTGATGGAAAACAATCTTCGAGTAAATAGGAAAATATATTCAATATTAGCTGAATAGTTGGTGGGTTCAATATTTTGTGATTTGAACCTTGCGTTTATGAGTTATAGAGGTTTGAAATCTCAATATGCAAATTTGATGACTTCTACTAAGGAATTTTATTCATATTTCAAGAATAACTTATTTTTTTTAATGGGCAAAAAAGTTATAAAATCATTTATAAAGACTGTGAAAATATTCTGTAAGTCTTCAAATGTCAATAATCAGCAAGTATAGACGTCATCAAATTTGCATATTGAGATTTCAAACCTCTATCTATAACTCATAAACGCCAGGTTCAAACGGCCACAAAATACTGAACCACCGAACCCACCAACTATTCAGCTTATAATGAATATATTCTTAAAACAATTTCACAGGGGTGATAAGCACTTTAATTAAAGCTAAGTATAACGTCGATTGCGGAAGTAACTTGTTTTATGGTGGTTCATTAACGTGGAGGATTTTGGAAAGAATCGGGCTCCTGAAAGAACCTAATTAATAACACCCGATACTCCTCACGCAATAGCTGATATCGAAGTTACACTCAAATGACTCTGAACAAAGGTTTCAAGTCGAGGCAATAGGGTCAAGTTTTTGTTCTGACCCGATAGCCTCGATTTCAAACAGTTGTTTAGAGTCATTGGAGGCTGTATTCACACTAGGCCATTTTCAAGCTGCTTGGGCCATTTTTAATGTTTCTAATCTGTCATCAACTTCCAACACCAAGCTGCTTGAGAATTGTTGGTGTTCAGACTAGCGAGTATCGCTGTAAGTTATATGTCAACGCTACACTGTATACTGACTAGTACAAGTAACGTCAGTACTTCGCTGCTTCGTCAAGTGTATGGTCTTTCTCCTTGCCGGTCATATCAGTTTGTAAGGCAGAACAAATGATAGACAAGACTATAATATATAGTTTTGATTTGGCGCTCAAATTGAAATGAAACATGAACCATTATTAACGACCCAAGATTCTGGTATGATTGACATAAACAAACAAAACACTGTCAAGAATGACAGGATTAGCTAATTAGCGAGCTGCACCCGCTTCAAACCATGTTTTCAAGTTGCTTAGGATTTTTCACAAAATCCTAGTGTGAACGCTGAATTTCGGCAAAATCAAAGCCCTGCTAAGCAGCTTGGTAAAACGGTCTAAAAAGTTTCCACACTAGTCAAGCTGCTTAGGTCAAGGTCTAAGCTGCTTTAGTAGTGAGTTCCATTGCTAATACTAAGTGGTGAGAGAGATCCATTGCTAGTACTAAGTAGTAGTGAGATCCATTGCTAATAATAAGTAGTAGTGAGTTCCATTGCTAATACTAAGTAGTAGTGAGTTCCATTGCTAATAATAAGTAGTAGCGAGTTCCATTGCTAATACTAAGTAGTAGCGAGTTCCATTGCTAATACTAAGTAGTAGTGAGTTCCATTGCTAATAATAAGTAGTAGCGAGTTCCATTGCTAATACTAAGTAGTAGCGAGTTCCATTGCTAATACTAAGTAGTAGTGAGTTCCATTGCTAATACTAAGTAGTAGTGAGTTATATTGCTAATACTAAGTAGTAGTGAGTTATATTGCTAATACTAAGTAGTAGTGAGTTCCATTGCTAATACTAGGTAGTAGTGAGTTCCATTGCTAATACTAAGTAGTAGTGAGTTCCATTGCTAATACTAAGTAGTAGTGAGTTCCATTGCTAATACTAAGTAGTAGTGAGTTATATTGCTAATACTAAATAGTGAGTGAGAGATCCATTGCTAATACTAAGTAGTAGTGAGTTCCATTGCTAATACTAAGTAGTAGTGAGTTCCATTGCTAATACTAAGTAGTAGTGAGTTCCATTGCTAATACTAAGTAGTAGTGAGTTCTATTACTAATACCAAGTAGTAGTGAGTTCCATTGCTAATTCTAAGTAGTAGTGTGAGTTCCATTAATTGCAAATACTAATTAGTAGTGAGTTCCATTGCTAATACTACATGTAAGTAGTTCCAGTGAGTTATATTGCTAATACTAAGTAGTAGTGAGTTATATTGCTAATACTAAGTAGTAGTGAGTTCTATTGCTAATACTAAGTAGTAGTGAGTTCAATTGCTAATACTAAGTAGTAGTGAGTTCAATTGCTAATACTAGGTAGTAGTGAGTTCAATTGCTAATACTAAGTAGTAGTGAGTTCCATTGCTAATACTATGTAGTAGTAGTGAGTTCCATTGCTAATACTAAGTAGTAGTGAGTTCCATTGCTAATACTAATACTAAGTAGTAGTGAGTTCAATTGCTAATACTAAGTATAGTAGTGAGTTTCCATTGCTAATACTAAGTAGTAGTGAGTTCCATTGCTAATACTAAGTAGTAGTGAGTTCCATTGCTAATACTAAGTAGTAGTGAGATCCATTGCTAATACTAAGTAGTAGTGAGTTCAATTGCTAATACTAAGTAGTAGAGTGAGATCCATTGCTAAAACTAAGTAGTAGTGTGAGTTCCATTGCTAATACTAAGTAGTAGTGAGTTCCATTGCTAATACTAAGTAGTAGTGAGTTCCATTGCTAATACTAAGTAGTAGTGAGTTCCATTGCTAATACTAAGTAGTAGTAGTGAGTTCCATTGCTAATAATAAGTAGTAGTGAGTTCCATTGCTAATACTAAGTAGTAGTGAGTTCCATTGCTAATACTAAGTAGTAGTGAGTTCCATTGCTAATACTAAGTAGTAGTGAGTTCCATTGCTAATACTAAGTAGTAGTAGTGAGTTAGTAGTGAGTTCCATTGCTAATACTAAGTAGTAGTGAGTTCCATTGCTAATACTAAGTAGTAGTGAGTTCCATTGCTAATACTAAGTAGTAGTGAGTTCCATTGCTAATACTAAGTAGTAGTGAGTTATATTGCTAATACTAAGTAGTAGTGAGTTATATTGCTAATACTAAGTAGTAGTGAGTTAAGTAGTATGAGTTCTAAATACTAAGTAGTAGTGAGTTCCATTGCTAATACTAAGTAGTAGTGAGTTCCATTGCTAATACTAAGTAGTAGTGAGTTCCATTGCTAATACTAAGTAGTAGTGAGTTCCATTGCTAATACTAAGTAGTAGTGAGTTGCATTGCTAATACTAAGTAGTAGTGAGTTCCATTGCTAATAATAAGTAGTAGTAGTGAGTTCCATTGCTAATACTAAGTAGTAGTGAGTTGCATTGCTAATACTAAGTAGTAGTGAGTTCCATTGCTAATACTAAGTAGTAGTGAGTTCCATTGCTAATACTAAGTAGTAGTGAGTTCCATTGCTAATACTAAGTAGTAGTGAGTTCCATTGCTAATACTAAGTAGTAGTGAGTTGCATTGCTAATACTAAGTAGTAGTGAGTTGCATTGCTAATACTAAGTAGTAGTAGTGAGTTCCATTGCTAAATACTAAGTAGTAGTGAGTTCCATTGCTAATACTAAGTAGTAGTGAGTTCCATTGCTAATACTAAGTAGTAGTGAGTTCCATTGCTAATACTAAGTAGTAGTGAGTTCCATTGCTAATACTAAGTAGTAGTGAGTTGCATTGCTATACTAAAAGTGAGTGAGTTCCATTGCTAATAAGTAAGTAGTAGTGAGTTGCCATTGCTAATACTAAGTAGTAGTGAGTTCCATTGCTAATACTAAGTAGTAGTGAGTTCCATTGCTAATACTATGTAGTAGTGAGTTCCATTGCTAATACTAAGTAGTAGTGAGTTCCATTGCTAATACTAAGTAGTAGTGAGTTCCATTGCTAATACTAAGTAGTAGTGAGTTCCATTGCTAATACTAAGTAGTTGTAGCATTGCTAGTAGTAGTGAGTTCATTGCTAATACTAAGTAGTAGTGAGTTCCATTGCTAATACTAAGTAGTAGTGAGTTCCATTGCTAATACTAAGTAGTAGTGAGAGTTATATTGCTAATACTAAGTAGTAGTGAGTTGCATTGCTAATACTAAGTAGTAGTGAGTTCCATTGCTAATACTAAGTAGTAGTAGTGAGTTCCATTGCTAATACTAAGTAGTAGTGAGTTCCATTGCTAATACTAAGTAGTAGTGAGTTCCATTGCTAATACTAAGTAGTAGTGAGTTGCATTGCTAATACTAAGTAGTAGTGAGTTCCATTGCTAATACTAAGTAGTAGTGAGTTCCATTGCTAATACTAAGTAGTAGTGAGTTCCATTGCTAATACTAAGTAGTAGTGAGTTCCATTGCTAATACTAAGTAGTAGTGAGTTCCATTGCTAATACTAAGTAGTAGTGAGTTCCATTGCTAATACTAAGTAGTAGTGAGTTCCATTGCTAATACTAAGTAGTAGTGAGTAGTAGTGAGTTGCATTGCTAATACTAAGTAGTAGTGAGTTGCATTGCTAATACTAAGTAGTAGTGAGTTCCATTGCTAATACTAGTAGTAGTGAGTTCCATTGCTAATACTAAGTAGTAGTGAGTTCCATTGCTAATACTAAGTAGTAGTGAGTTCCATTGCTAATACTAAGTAGTAGTGAGTTCCATTGCTAATACTAAGTAGTAGTGAGTTCCATTGCTGAGTTCCATTGCTAATACTAAGTAGTAGTGAGTAATACTAAGTAGTAGTGAGTTGTATTGCTAATACTAAGTAGTAGTGATTGTAATACTAAGTAGTAGTGAGTTGCATTGCTAATACTAAGTAGTAGTGAGTTCCATTGCTAATACTAAGTAGTAGTGAGTTCCATTGCTAATACTAAGTAGTAGTGAGTTCCATTGCTAATACTAAGTAGTAGTGAGTTCCATTGCTAATACTAAGTAGTAGTGAGTTCCATTGCTAATACTAAGTAGTAGTGAGTTCCATTGCTAATACTAAGTAGTAGTGAGTTCCATTGCTAATACTAAGTAGTAGTGAGTTCCATTGCTAATACTAAGAGTAGTGAGTTCCATTGCTAATACTAAGTAGTAGTGAGTTGCGAGTTAGTAGTGATTGCTAATACTAAGTAGTAGTGAGTTCCATTGCTAATACTAAGTAGTAGTGAGTTATATTGCTAATACTAAGTAGTAGTGAGTTGCATTGCTAATACTAAGTAGTAGTGAGTTCCATTGCTAATACTAAGTAGTAGTGAGTTCCATTGCTAATACTAAGTAGTAGTGAGTTCCATTGCTAATACTAAGTAGTAGTGAGTTCCATTGCTAATACTAAGTAGTAGTGAGTTCCATTGCTAATACTAAGTAGTAGTGAGTTCCATTGCTAATACTAAGTAGTAGTGAGTTCCATTGCTAATACTAAGTAGTAGTAGTGAGTAAGTAGTATTGCTAATACTAAGTAGTAGTGAGTTCCATTGCTAATACTAAGTAGTAGTGAGTTCCATTGCTAATACTAAGTAGTAGTGAGTTCCATTGCTAATACTAAGTAGTAGTGAGTTGTATTGCTAATACTAAGTAGTAGTGAGTTCCATTGCTAATACTAAGTAGTAGTGAGTTCCATTGCTAATACTAAGTAGTAGTGAGTTGCATTGCTAATACTAAGTAGTAGTAGTGAGTTGAGTTCCATTGCTAATACTAAGTAGTAGTGAGTTGTTGCTAATACTATAGTAGTGAGTTCTAATACTAAGTAGTAGTGAGTTCCATTGCTAATACTAAGTAGTAGTGAGTTGCCATTGCTAATACTAAGTAGTAGTGAGTTCCATTGCTAATACTAAGTAGTAGTAGTGAGTTCCATTGCTAATACTAAGTAGTAGTGAGTTCCATTGCTAATACTAAGTAGTAGTGAGTTCCATTGCTAATACTAAGTAGTAGTGAGTTCCATTGCTAATACTAAGTAGTGAGTTCCATTGCTAATACTAAGTAGTAGTGAGTTGTATTGCTAATACTAAAGTAGTGAGTTCCATTGCTAATACTAAGTAGTAGTCAGTACCATTGCTAATACTATGTAGTAGTGAGTTCCATTGCTAATAATAAGTAGTAGTGAGTTCCATTGCTAATACTATGTAGTAGTGAGTTCCATTGCTAATAATAAGTAGTAGTGAGTTCCATTGCTAATACTAAGTAGTAGTGAGTTCCATTGCTAATACTAAGTAGTAGTGAGTTCCATTGCTAATAATAAGTAGTAGCGAGTGAGTTCCATTGCTAATACTAAGTAGTAGTAGAGTTCCATTGCTAATACTAAGTAGTAGTGAGTTCCATTGCTAATACTAAGTAGTAGTGAGTTATATTGCTAATACTAAGTAGTAGTGAGTTATATTGCTAATACTAAGTAGTAGTGAGTTCCATTGCTAATACTAGGTAGTAGTGAGTTCCATTGCTAATACTAAGTAGTTGTGAGTTCCATTGCTAATACTAAGTAGTAGTGAGTTGAGTTCCATTGCTAATACTAAGTAGTAGTGAGTTGTATTGCTATTTAAAGTAGTAGTGAGTTCCATTGCTAATAATAAGTAGTAGTCAGTTCCATTGCTAATACTATGTAGTAGTGAGTTCCATTGCTAATAATAAGTAGTAGTGAGTTCCATTGCTAATACTATGTAGTAGTGTAGTAGTTCCATTGCTAATACTAAGTAGTAGTGAGTTCCATTGCTAATACTAAGTAGTAGTGAGTGAGTTATATTGCTAATACTAAGTAGTAGTGAGTTATATTGCTAATACTAAGTAGTAGTGAGTTCCATTGCTAATACTAAGTAGTAGTGAGTTCCATTGCTAATACTAAGTAGTAGTGAGTTCCATTGCTAATACTAAGTAGTAGCGAGTTCCATTGCTAATACTATGTAGTAGTGAGTTCCATTGCTAATACTAAGTAGCAGTAGTGAGTTCAATTCAGTGCAAATGCTAAGTAGGTAGTGAGTTCCATCGCTAATACTAAGTAGTAGTGAGTTCCATTGCTAATACTATGTAGTAGTGAGTTCCATTGCTAATACTAAGTAGTAGTGAGTTATTTGCTAATACTAAGTAGCAGTAGTGAGTTCAATTCAGTGCAAATGCTAAGTAGTAGTGCGTTCCATTGCAAATACTAAGTAGTAGTGAGTTCCATTGCTAATAATAAGTAGTAGTGAGTTCCATTGCTAATACTAAGTAGTAGTGAGTTCCATTGCTAATACTAAGTAGTAGTGAGTTCCATTGCTAATACTAAGTAGTAGTGAGTTATATTGCTAATACTAAGTAGTAGTGTATTGCTAATACTAAGTGGTAGTGAGTTCCATTGCTAATACTAGGTAGTAGTGAGTTCCATTGCTAATACTAAGTAGTTGTGAGTTCCATTGCTAATACTAAGTAGTAGCGAGTTCCATTGCTAATACTATGTAGTAGTGAGTTCCATTGCTAATACTAAGTAGTAGTGAGTTGTATTGCTATTTAAAAGTGAGTTCCATTGCTAATAATAAGTAGTAGTCAGTACCATTGCTAATACTATGTAGTAGTGAGTTCCATTGCTAATAATAAGTAGTAGTGAGTTCCATTGCTAATACTATGTAGTAGTGAGTTCCATTGCTAATAATAAGTAGTAGCGAGTTCCATTGCTAATACTAAGTAGTAGTGAGTTCCATTGCTAATACTAAGTAGTAGTGAGTTCCATTGCTAATAATAAGTAGTAGCGAGTGAGTTCCATTGCTAATACTAAGTAGTAGCGAGTTCCATTGCTAATACTAAGTAGTAGTGAGTTCCATTGCTAATACTAAGTAGTAGTGAGTTATATTGCTAATACTAAGTAGTAGTAGTATTGCTGAGTAGTGAGTTGCATTGCTAATACTAAGTAGTAGTGAGTTCCATTGCTAATACTAAGTAGTAGTGAGTTCCATTGCTAATACTAAGTAGTAGTGAGTTCCATTGCTAATACTAAGTAGTAGTGAGTTCCATTGCTAATACTAAGTAGTAGTGAGTTGTATTGCTATTTAAAAGTGAGTTCCATTGCTAATACTAAGTAGTAGTCAGTTCCATTGCTAATACTATGTAGTAGTGAGTTCCATTGCTAATAATAAGTAGTAGTGAGTTCCATTGCTAATACTAAGTAGTAGTGAGTTCCATTGCTAATACTAAGTAGTAGTGAGTTCCATTGCTAATACTAAGTAGTAGTAGTGAGTTATATTGAGTTGCTAATACTAAGTAGTAGTGAGTTATATTGCTAATACTAAGTAGTATAGTGAGTTCCATTGCTAATACTAAGTAGTAGTGAGTTCCATTGCTAATACTAAGTAGTAGTGTGAGTTCCATTGCTAATACTAAGTAGTAGTAGTAGAGTTCCATGCTAATACTATGTAGTAGTGAGTTCCATTGCTAATACTAAGTAGTAGTAGTGAGTTCAAGTAGTAGTGAGTTCAGTGCAAATGCTAAGTAGTAGTGAGTTCCATCGCTAATACTAAGTAGTAGTGAGTTCCATTGCTAATACTATGTAGTAGTGAGTTCCATTGCTAATACTAAGTAGTAGTGAGTTATTTGCTAATACTAAGTAGCAGTAGTGAGTTCAATACTAAGTAGTGCAAATTGCTAAGTAGGTAGTAGTGAGTTCCATTGCTAATACTAAGTAGTAGTGAGTTCCATCGCTAATACTAAGTAGTAGTGAGTTCCATTGCTAATACTAAGTAGTAGTGAGTTCCATTGCTAATACTAAGTAGTAGTGAGTGAGTTCCATTGCTAATACTAAGTAGTAGTAGTAGTAGTGAGTTCCATTGCTAATACTAAGTAGTAGTGAGTTGCCATTGCTAATACTAAGTAGTAGTGAGTTCCATTGCTAATACTAAGTAGTAGTGAGTGTGTTCCATTGCTAATACTAAGTAGTAGTGTGTTCCATTGCTAATACTAAGTAGTAGTGAGTTCCATTGCTAATACTAAGTAGTAGTGAGTTCCATTGCTAATACTAAGTAGTAGTGAGTTCCATTGCTAATACTAAGTAGTAGTGAGTTCCATTGCTAATACTAAGTAGTAGTGAGTTCCATTGCTAATACTAAGTAGTAGTGAGTTCCATTGCTAATACTAAGTAGTAGTGAGTTCTATTACTAATACCAAGTAGTAGTGAGTTCCATTGCTAATTCTAAGTAGTTGTGAGTTCCATTAATTGCAAATACTAATTAGTAGTGAGTTCCATTGCTAATACTACATGTAAGTAGCAGTGAGTTCTATTGCTAATACTAAGTAGTAGTGAGTTCCATTGCTAATACTAAGTAGTAGTGAGTTCCATTGCTAATACTAAGTAGTAGTGAGTTCCATTGCTAATACTAAGTAGTAGTTCCATTGCTAATACTAAGTAGTAGTTCCATTGCTAATACTAAGTAGTAGTGAGTTCCATTGCTAATACTAAGTAGTAGTGAGTTCCATTGCTAATAATAAGTAGTAGTGAGTTCCATTGCTAATACTAAGTAGTAGTAGTGAGTTCCATTGCTAATACTAAGTAGTAGTGAGTTCCATTGCTAATACTAAGTAGTAGTGAGTTCCATTGCTAATACTAAGTAGTAGTGAGTTCCATTGCTAATACTAAGTAGTAGTGAGTTCCATTGCTAATACTAAGTAGTAGTGAGAATCCATTGCTAAAACTAAGTAGTAGTGCGTTCCATTGCTAAAAGTACTAAGTAGTAGTGAGTTTGCATTGCTAATACTAAGTAGTAGTGAGTTCCATTGCTAATACTAAGTAGTAGTGAGTTCCATTGCTAATACTAAGTAGTAGTGAGTTCCATTGCTATATACTAGTGAGTTCCATTGCTAATACTAATTGCTAATACTAAGTAGTAGTGAGTTATATTGCTAATACTAAATAGTGAGTGAGTTCCATTGCTAATACTAAGTAGTAGTGAGTTCCATTGCTAATACTAAGTAGTAGTGAGTTCCATTGCTAATACTAAGTAGTAGTGAGTTCCATTGCTAATACTAAGTAGTAGTGAGTTTGCTATTACTAATACTAAGTAGTAGTGAGTTCCATTGCTAATTCTAAGTAGTAGTGAGTTCCATTAATTGCAAATACTAATTAGTAGTGAGTTCCATTGCTAATACTACATGTAAGTAGTAGTAGTGAGTTATATTGCTAATACTAAGTAGTAGTGAGTTCATTGCTAATACTAAGTAGTGAGTGAGATCCATTGCTAAAACTAAGTAGTAGTGAGTTCCATTGCTAATACTAAGTAGTAGTGAGTTCCATTGCAAATACTAAGTAGTAGTGAGTTCCATTGCTAATACTAAGTAGTAGTAGTAGTAGTTCCATTGCTAATACTAAGTAGTAGTGAGTTCCAGTGAGAGTGAGTTCCATTGCTAATACTAAGTAGTAGTGAGTTCCATTGCTAATACTAAGTAGTAGTGAGTTCCATTGCTAATACTAAGTAGTAGTGAGTTCCATTGCTAATACTAAGTAGTAGTGAGTATAGTACTAAGTAGTAGTGAGTTCCATTGTACTAAGTAGTAGTGAGTTCATTGCTAATACTAAGTAGTGAGTGAGATCCATTGCTAATTGCTAAGTAGTAGTGCGTTCCATTGCTAATACTAAGTAGTAATGAGTTCCATTGCAAATACTAAGTAGTAGTGAGTTCCATTGCTAATACTAAGTATAGTAGTGTGAGTTCCATTGCTAATACTAAGTAGTAGTGAGTTCCATTGCAAATACTAAGTAGTAGTGAGTTCCATTGCTAATACTAAGTAGTAGTGAGTTCCATTGCTAATACTAAGTAGTAGTGAGTTCCATTGCTAATACTAAGTAGTAGTGAGTTCCATTGCTAATACTAAGTAGTAGTGAGTTCCATTGCTAATACTAAGTAGTAGTGAGTTCCATTGCTAATACTAAGTAGTAGTGAGTTCCATAATACTAGTAGTGAGTTCCATTGCTAATACTAAGTAGTAGTGAGTTCCATTGCTAATACTAAGTAGTAGTGAGTTCCATTGCAATACTAAGTAGTAAGTAGTAGTGAGTGAGTCCATTGCTAATACTAAGTAGTAGTGAGTTCCATTGCTAATACTAAGTAGTAGTGAGTTCCATTGCTAATACTAAGTAGTAGTGAGTTCCATTGCTAATACTAAGTAGTAGTGAGTTCCATTGCTAATACTAAGTAGTAGTGAGTTGCATTGCTAATACTAAGTAGTAGTGCTAGTATAAGTATTGCTAATACTAAGTAGTAGTGAGTTCCATTGCTAATACTAAGTAGTAGTGAGTTCCATTGCTAATACTAAGTAGTAGTGAGTTCCATTGCTAATACTAAGTAGTAGTGAGTTCCATTGCTAATACTAAGTAGTAGTGAGTTCCATTGCTAATACTAAGTAGTAGTGAGTTCCATTGCTAATACTAAGTAGTAGTGAGTTCCATTGCTAATACTAAGTAGTAGTGAGTTCCATTGCTAATACTAAGTAGTAGTGAGTTCCATTGCTAATACTAAGTAGTAGTGAGTTCCATTGCTAATACTAAGTAGTAGTGAGTTCCATTGCAAATACTAAGTAGTAGTGAGTTCCATTGCTAATACTAAGTAGTAGTGAGTTCCATTGCTAATACTAAGTAGTAGTGAGTTCCATTGCTAATACTAAGTAGTAGTGAGTTCCATTGCTAATACTAAGTAGTAGTGAGTTCCATTGCTAATACTAAGTAGTAGTGAGTTCCATTGCTAATACTACTAAGTAGTAGTGAGTTCCATTGCTAATACTAAGTAGTAGTGAGTTCCATTGCTAATACTAAGTAGTAGTGAGTTCCATTGCTAATACTAAGTAGTAGTAGTCATTGTTACCATAGTGCTAATACTAAGTAAGTAGTAGTGAGTTCCATTGCTAATACTAAGTAGTAGTGAGTTCCATTGCTAATACTAAGTAGTAGTGAGTCCCATTGCTAATACTAAGTAGTAGTGAGTTCCATTGCTAATACTAAGTAGTTAGTGAGTTCCATTGCTAATACTAAGTAGTAGTGAGTTCCATTGCTAATACTAAGTGGTAGTGAGTTCCATTGCTAATACTAAGTAGTAATGAGTTCCATTGCAAATACTAAGTAGTAGTGAGTTCCATTGCTAATACTAAGTAGTAGTGAGTTCCATTGCAAATACTAAAGTAGTAGTGAGTTCCATTGCTAATAATAAGTAGTAGTGAGTTCCATTGCTAATACTTAAGTAGTAGTAGTGAGTTCCATTGCTAATACTAAGTAGTAGTGAGTTCCATTGCTAATACTAAGTAGTAGTGAGTTATATTGCTAATACTAAATAGTGAGTGAGATCCATTGCTAATACTAAGTAGTAGTGAGTTCCATTGCTAATACTAAGTAGTAGTGAGTTCCATTGCTAATACTAAGTAGTAGTGAGTTCCATTGCTAATACTAAGTAGTAGTGAGTTCCATTGCTAATACTAAGTAGTAGTGAGTTCCATTGCTAATACTATGTAGTAGTGAGTTCCATTGCTAATACTAAGTAGTAATGAGTTCCATTGCTAATACTCTGTAGTAGTGAGTTCCATTGCTAATACTAAGTAGTAGTGAGTTCCATTGCTAATACTAAGTAGTAGTGAGATCCATTGCTAAAACTAAGTAGTAGTGCGTTCCATTGCTAATACTAAGTAGTAATGAGTTCCATTGCAAATACTAAGTAGTAGTGAGTTCCATTGCTAATACTAAGTAGTAGTGAGTTCCATTGCTAATACTAAGTAGTAGTGAGTTCCATTGCTAATACTAAGTAGTAGTGAGTTCCATTGCTAATACTCTGTAGTAGTGAGTTCCATTGCTAATACTAAGTAGTAGTGAGTTCCATTGCTAATACTAAGTAGTAGTGGTGAGATCCATTGCTAAAACTAAGTAGTAGTGCGTTCCATTGCTAATACTAAGTAGTAATGAGTTCCATTGCAAATACTAAGTAGTAGTGAGTTCCATTGCTAATACTAAGTAGTAGTCAGTTCCATTGCTAATACTAAGTAGTAGTCAGTTCCATTGCTAATACTAAGTAGTAGTGAGTTCCATTGCTAATACTAAGTGCAAATAAAGTATTCATCTTCTTCTTCTTCTTCTTCTTCTCAGTTCTTCTAGTTGTCCGTTTCATTTTCAAGGTATCAGGGTACCCCTACCGACCGGTATTCATTCAAGTCGCCTTAGCACAGTATCCGTCCATTTAACCCCAATAAAGTATACATTTTCTGAAAGCTAAATAAATGGAGATTCCAACTAATGGTCTATCAACAAAAAGTACACACGCGTTTTAGATATAAGTCGGTGAATCAACACATTTTCATATAGCGTTATACGGCGAGGTCCCAGACAGTCGCATCCCATAGCTCATATGAAACTCGCGCGCTGATTGGCTGAGAATCAAACCGGGTGAGAGGGAATTCAGCGTGGAATTCAACACTTTGAAAAGCTGAATTCAACGATATATAGGGATCCCGCGCCTTGTTTATTTTCTCCTAACATTTTTCGTGTTCATTTGACCTTTCGTAGAAACTTACTTCAAAAGAAAGGCAAGAAATATATTAGACAATGTTTCCAAAATTGAGTTCAAAATGGAAAGTAAAGGCAAATAGGTAGTTTGAAAAGTAAATGATATTTGTTTTGAAATGCAAAGTTGACGTACGCTTTTCAAGTTGTACTTCAAGAGTCTTCTCAACTAAACTGAACTCGAAAGCAAAGCAAAGCAAATCGTTAAATCTGGCTTTAGCATCTCTAACACTAAATATATTGGATGTAGAGAAATCTCAGAACAGCGAAATAAGAGTCGAAGTTTGAAAAAGAGATCACGAAGTACGACGACAACAAATCATGGCGAGCGAAATACAATTTCACGCCAATTTCAACGCCTATCACCGTTATTTATTAATTTTTGAAATCAATTCAATATAGTGAATATCGGGGTGGTTCAGTGTTAGGTGAATTGAGCTTCGCATTACTGAGTTAAAGATGTTTTAAATCCTGATATGCTAATTTTGTGACGTATGAGGAGGCATTTCCCACAATTTACCAAGTGATTTTCAAGTAGCGCTTTGAACTGAAATAATTAAAAACGATATGGAAGTATGCAATGAAAACTAAGGAAAGTTTCTGCAGTTTTAAAATGTCAGTAATTTGCACTAGGGTGTTTTTGTATAATAAATTAGAAGTTCGACGTATGACCCGGTCCTAAGATATCTATCATTTAGATCAAATAGTTAGAAGCCCGCTAGCTTTGTAACGAAGCAATAATGGTTTATCTTGCATGCTTGCATGGGACCCCTGGGTATATCAGAATTTAACTACTCGATGGGCGTAGCCCGATCGAGTTATAACATGGGCTCTTTTCTTCGTCGTCGTCGTAAGGAAAGGTTACAAAGCTGTCGTAATGTAGTGCGAATGTAGTGCGAATTAGAGCGAATTTAAATATGCTTACGTATACGCATGTCCTTGCACGCTCGATTGGTCTTCGGTCGAGCACATGCTTTGAGTCTTGTCGAGGAAATATTGTGTAAGCTTGCCGTACGTTGTAAAACCATGAATGCTGCCAAGTCTAATACGCTCACTCATCAGTATACAAACGCACACGGCGACATTCGCGGTAGATCCACGTAATAGAATATACAGATATCGTTGTATACCAAGTTTATTTATTATACAGCTCTGTAACTCGGTAGTCTTGTTGTTGTGCTAGACGTGATTGTGAACGGGGTCGTGACCCCAGTAGATTACCAGTACGGAACGCTGAAACGTCTATCAGAAAGATGAAAGCCTTCATCTATGATCGTATTCGTAAAAACACACCATGTAACTCACGGTTCTTCTATGTCAGTTTACAACATTTTACGGTAACTTGTTTCAGCCCATGTGCGCGCTATGTGGAGCGTCTAGTTATCTAAAGTATAACCAATTCTGGTTGGTTTCGAAAAACATTGTTTTGCTTGACTCGGTATCGCAGAATCACACTTGGAAACCAGTTGTAAACAAAGATAAACACACGCACTTACGTGTACACATTGGAATGTGAACCTAACTTTAACAGTTCCGTAAGATTTCTGGGAATTACATGTGTTTGTATAGTTAGTTAAATATGTTAGTAGTATTATAGATGTATTAACAACGGAGTAATGGGAATAAATTTGTGACACTTAAAACTAGGAAAGCTGCATCTGAGAACAGAGATTTTCTTAAAATCATACATAAGCATCGTGCTGAAATATGAAGTATGGCCGTTTTTGTACCTTCTGAACTCTTCATGAACTCACAAATGAATACCATCACCAGTAATAGCCGATGGGATGAAGCCATAGCTGTACTTAGCCAATATTCTAGTTACACTGACTGACTGGGTGACGATTTCATCTATAAACATAACAGAGAGACAACAGACACATCCCCTGCTGCGTTCCATAATGAGATTCAAGATATGCCGGCTGCAGTTCTATTTTCTTTTTATTTATTTTTCAATGTAGATTACGGAAAGAAACACTACTTGAAGAGCTTGCTTTCAGCAATTGATAACATTATTGCATTCTAGCTTTGTAACGAAGCAAGAATGGTTTATCTTGCATTTGAACTGCTACGGCTCTCAGCCAATCAGCATCGAGTAATTTTTTCATGTAGGTGATTATTAGGAAAATGACTCACACTGCACTGAGCATGATTTCATTCGAGACACAACCGCTTGTCTACAGTCAGACGAGATTAAAATGTCAAGTTGATTCGAAAAAGAGACGAACAATGTTACGAATATGTTCTGCATATGCACGAAACATGTTTCTTGGACACATAAATAAGTTGACTATAGAAGACTGAAACCACTAAATCACTCGACGTTAATTGTGCTTACAGTTGTGCATATATATTATAATTTGAACTGGTGCTTAAACCATTTATTGATACCATAGTCTTTCTTTATACCGCATTTGGAAAACGAACTCGTGTGACCAGTGTGGATAATGCTACATAAGCATCGTGCTGAAATATGAAGTATGGCCGTTTTTGTACCTTCTGAACTCTTCATGAACTCACAAATGAATACCATCACCAGTAATAGCCGATGGGATGAAGCCATAGCTGTACTTAGCCAATATTCTAGTTACACTGACTGATTGGGTGACGATTTCATCTATAAACATAACAGAGAGACATAACAGACACATCCCCTGCTGCGTTCCATAATGAGATTCAAGATATGCCGGCTGCAGTTCTATTTTATTTATATTTATTTTTTCAATGTAGATTACGGAAAGAAACACTACTTGAAGAGCTTGCTTTCAACAATTGAGAACATTATTGTATTCTAGCTTTGTAACGAAGCAAGAATGATTTATCTTGCATGGGACCTCTGGGTATATCAGAATTTAATTATCTAAAGTATAACCAATTTTGGATGTTTCGACAAACATTGTTTTGCTTGACTCGGTATCGCAGAATCACATTTGAAAACCAGTTGTAAACAAAGATAAACACACGCACTTACGTGTACACATTGGAATGTGAACCTAACTTTAACAGTTCCGTAAGATTTCTGGGAATTACATGTGTTTGTATAGTTAGTTAAATATGTTAGTAGTATTATAGATGTATTAAACAACGGAGTAATAATGGGAATAAATTTGGGACACTTAAAACTAGGAAAGCTGCATCTGAGAACAGATATATACACAAGTCCGGGTGTCGGAAAAACGAAGACGCGGAAAAACGAAGACCTAAGACCTATAAGACCCCGGAAAAACGAAGAGACTAAAACGAAGACCACCGGAAAAAGGAAGACACGGACCCAGGCTTTTATTCGAATTCTATTGAATCACTGTCACTGTAATCAACGATATAAACGTATTCAATTTCTAAAGTATTATTAAATTACCAAACAGAGTTCGCCGGTTCTGATGAATCGTATCAGCTGTCGGGAGATCTGATTTAAACTGAAACCTTTCTTATTCGAGTAGTTGCAGTTCAAATAAAAGTGGAGAAAGGTCTTGATATAAACGAAGTGAAGTGATCGATCGGCGCCATGTCACCAAGACAGGAAACCCAAAAGCATGTGGATGAGTTTAGAAGCTTGCTTTAAGGTGATCGAAATCCACACCGTATCCAAAGTATGTCTGAAGTCGATCTGAAACATCGACAGTAGTTTCCTTGTATTCACTTATTGGAACCTGAGTTTCGATCTTTAATTGGCCACGCGGTATTTTTTTTCCCTGTGTTGTTGACATGGCGCCGATCGATCACTTCGCTGATACGACGCCGGAACTCTGGTTGGTAATTCAAAAATACCTTAGGAATTGAATAAGTTTATATCGTTGATTACAGTGATAGTGATTCAATATAATTACTCGGGCCCTTCCGAAGGAAGCCCGAGTTAGAAAATACACTTTCTTTTTTTTTTTATTATTCTTTTTTTCCTGGTGATGGAATGAAGAAAAAATGCGAAGAATGAAGAAAGAATGCGATGTATTTGATCCTATCGAGTTTCAAGATTTCTCATCATAGATCTTCAAGCTATTAAGTTCAGGATTGTAGTTGATCATTCCACGATGAAGCTAAGGCGCGTTTGCTTTTGTTATAAATGAAACGACATCTTTCAGAGTGGGCCCACACGAATAGCCGTATGCTTTTGTCTGTGAAATGAGCCTGTTTAAAGCCTGTGTTTTATCGGCTGTTCTATAACGCCTTTCCACGAAATCGAACTCATATCCAAAAATGAATTGAAAAGCAAATGAACATGACCTCGCTATGCCATGTTTGTTGCTTAATTGTAATATTACGTGTACAGTTATGTCCTTGAGTATTTTTAATTAAACTCACGACCAGCGATGTAACAACATCTATTGACAGAAAGCTATATGTACAGAAGTCATGCAAACAATCGAACCAGTCGAGTTATTTTCAGTAACTCACGATGGATGTTTATTTTATTCCACGTTTGAAAAATTCATTATGATTACAGTTGTGTGATCATTGTGTGATCATACATCTATTACGCGACCTAATTTTATATAGAACTGCCGCGTAGGCTATTTAAAACAGAATTTCCACGCTCAAAACAGGTCAGTGAACGGCAAAAATACAATCGAAATCAAAACGTCCTTAGATTTTAGGGATCTATTGCAGAAGAAGACGCTCAGTGACAAGGGAGACTATTTCGGTCGGTGACTCATAGATAAAGATCTCCGACTCTTGAAAGTACGCTGTCATACGTATTTAAACGTATTTGAGGTCACTTGAGGTCACATCTTAAATCTAACAGAAGCAGCTTTTGATTTTTAATCGATAATTCCTTTCTGATTTCGAGATAAATCGAACAAGATTTTTTAATGTATAGGCAGAGACAGCAGATTGGTCGAGCTTTGTCACATCATACTGAATCAACTGGATGTTTAAAAATACGAAGTTCTAACTCATGATGGATGTTTATTTTATTCCACGTTTGAAAAATTCAGAAGGAAAAGGAATCGTAAAATTCTTACTTCAAAACTACATCAAAGCATTTAAGGCGAGCAAGGTAAATGTTCGTAAATCGAGATCGTACATAGCCCTTCATCTGGCAGACATATAGTCTCCCTCGTCACGCAACTGTCAGTCATTGTCTCACGCAACTGACATTGTCCTTTTCATAAGCCCGAGTGTACGCTCATTGAGCGTCTTGTTACTCGTGCCCAGGCCGTAGGCCGCACGAGTTATAAAACCCAACGCGTATTTTATTTTTTTTCAATGTCAGAAAATCGAAAAGTTGTGCAATATCCGGTCACATGCTATCGAGATGCCATCTTGTATTTTAGACAAAGCGAGGAAGGCTTCGGCGATTCATGGAGTTTCACGAGCGAAATATTGCACTTTTTACTCGTCGGAGTGTTAAGTTGAGTGTTGTAGACGAGAAGATCTACAAATTTGAGATCGCCACTCCTTCGATCGTGTCTTACGAAGTCGAAGAAGATGGCTATTTCAGTTGCCGGACTCGCCACACGATCGCCCCGAAATATGGCTCGTACATCAAGGTCGATTTAAAATCAAAATCAAATATTCGCGAACTGAAACAGAGATACATGGAAGCCTTGAAAGCCTTTATCAGTTGTACGAACTTGAAGTTAAACTGAAGCATTACAAACCTAGCATGGCGGCTGGGTAACTGATCCGATCCAGAACGGCAAAAGTTACAATGTAAGTAGTAATAGAGGTTAGTTCAGGTTACCGACCATCTTGAGCCCACGGTCCTGTAAAAAGGAAGGGGACGTACTGGTCAGCGATTATTCCACAAAGTGAGCCTCCAGACAAAATAACTTGGAGTCAGCGGCTGAAAATGTCGGACAGTACTGGTCAGCGGAAAGGGTGGCTACATAGGAAAGTACGGCGGGAAAACCAGTCAGTCATGACCGACAGCGATATAGTCATGACAAAAGAATTTGAAGAAGAGAAAAACCAACTAGAAGTTTTGATTGCCGAGAACAAACAGATGAAGATAGATCTTGTCCGCCTTCGACTAAAAGTAGAAGAACTAGAAAGGTTGCTACATGAAAAGGAAATGAACAATGAATGGTTCAGTTACGACTGATATAGAATGAATGAAGAGATGTCAGAACCCCCAGAGCTATGTTGAAATTTTGTTTGAAATTTTGTTTTATCTTGAGTTGTTGGTATTGTCTCCATGCTTATAGCGAATGCTATGAATGTTGGGCAGAGCCCCAAAAGTCTACAAAAAAGAATGAGGTGGATGAGAGCGATCAGTCTTCACTATGAGCTGTTACGAGTTGGTGCTACGTTTCAAGGAAATTGAGGATCCGTTATGTTTCTCGATACCGATCCGTTCGGGTATGTTATACAACGAACTCCGTTGTATTTTAGATGATTTTGCTTGGTTGTTAAAGAACGATGGAAGAAACGTTCACCATTTTTTAACAAGTTCATTAACCAAGGGTTATCCATACCGAGTGCTGTTTGGTCAAGAGGACAAAATTTATAAACCAACTGAAAAGGCTTTGGATGAAGAAGTAGTGGTGGTGTGGGAAAAAGAAGAAGAACCAAACAGCCATAGTGTATTTGTTGTTCAAGGATTTGTTGCATTCTATTCCTTTTGGATACCCAAGTTATGTTGGAATACCATACTGTTCAAAGAACCCCCTCTGTACGTATGGTTGTTGTTCATGGTAAAATGTAATAACCACGACCCCCCCGAATTTCAAAGCAATGTATGCGATTCACGCAGGGTGATAATTGTGCAAGAGGGAACTTCTGTCAAACAGATGAAGGCCTTGGTAAGAACGCCCTGTGACAAGATAAAATGGATCTCCGAGAATGAAGAAATAGTGGACTGTTTGGAGAGTTCCACTTTGGTCGTGACGGCTGTGGGAAGGCGTTGGACGTGTGAGGAAATGATGAAGCGTGTAGTTGCTCGAAAGCAATGTTACAAATTGCGGCATATATCAAATATGTTTGTGGGAGTGTTTTCGATTGGGGAAACAGCCTTTCACCAGAAGTTGTATCGAAGTCAGGAACAAGGCCACGAATGGTTTTCTGACACATTTTCTGATAAATGCGAGAGCGACATGGATGTAGAGACCAGTTGTGAAGAACGATGAGTGGAGTCAAGGTCGACGCAACAGAGGTAAAGGGGATGAAGCGTGAAGTAGAAGAAGAAGAAGTGAAGCGTCAAGCACTCAAGTTGAACGAATGTTTTTGTCACATTCCTTACCAGACGTTTGATTCCAAGTCCGATGGAAAGACATACATCAAGTGTGGGCAGACGCGTAAGACAATGAAAGCTGGGTCCACCCCCTGTACGTTATTCTGTCAAGAGGATGAAAATTGGCCTTTGATATTCCAGTCGTTAAAAAGTCGTTACAAAGATGGTTTAAACTTTACCGCAGACTTCCCCGAATGTGGCCATTCCTTAAAGTGTCGTGTAAGTGCAACTAAAGCCAAGACAGGCTGTTACTTTGCGTGTCGATTAACCCGTGAAGACCCTGACATACCCTGTGATTATATTCAATGGGTGAACAAGAAAGCCGAAAGTGTGGTCAGGAAACGTCGAAAGATGACAATAAATGAAGACTGTAATGTAATGTAATGCTGTAATGCTTTTATTACTATTGTTGGTTGCTATTAAAACGGATTGATTTAACCAAAAGAAAGTGTTCTTAATTTTTACAATAGATGAAAAGAAGAAGATGTTAGGTCTGTTTCTCTAACGGTGATTTTCTGTTTTCTAGGCCTCCCTCTTCTTCTGACCGGTACCTCGGGGTTTTTTATTTGTTCAATAGTGTCCAACCAATCAATATGGGGCGGTCTTTTGTCTGAATCGGAGTTCTTGACGTCAGTCTTTAAATTGTCGGCATCGTCAAAACCGTGGAGGTGAATGCGTTCGGTTTCTAGTAGTGCGGTGGGTAGTTCCATTTCTTGAACATAATCACACAGATCTTCAAGGTATCTTGGGACCAGGTCAATTTTGGGCACGGGTATATTTGAATGTCCCTCTGTGGGTTTCTCTGGAGGGCACGTGTTCATGAACATCGAATCAAACTCATAGAGTTCTTTTAAATGTTTTCTTGCCAGACAATATTGTGCCAGATTCCGTGGGCCCCATGAAGTCCAGAAAAGGGTTGTGTGGAGGTCCCAATAGATAATTGCACGCATAAAATCATGGCGTGCCGCCGAAGAGAAAAAGAGACCCCCATTAAGAAACTGGTAGAGGGGGGTAGAAGCAATGGTTGTCCATCAGATGAATGGGGTCCCCTGTACTGGCATATTTTTCCAATTTGTCCATATCTGCTACAAGAAGAAAAAAAAGATTGAATGTTTTAATGTATTTTTATTAATTTTCAAAATGTACATTTTTTGTTGGCCATCTTTATCCTGTTCTTTATTATCTCTAAACGGCGCCTATTATTTATTACATTCTTTGGTTTCTTGTCTCTTGTCTTTTTAGAAAGATCTACCAACGGTGGTGGGGGTGGTGTTGGCGGAATGAAAATATTGGAGGTTACCTCCTCTAACGTTTTAGGTCTCCCTGTGGTAGTAGCGGTGGTCCAAGTGCTGCGGGAATTACCGATTGTAATTGGTGGCGTCAGTATAGTTGCTAGAGTTTGGTGTGACACACAATAATGCGCCACTCTTAAAGGTAGCCAACCACACCATTCATTATTGGTGTTTAACCCCCATTTCATGATGGCTTGAAGAAATCTACGCCTTTCTATAGGGCCATCCAATTGTCCAAGCAAAAATTGATGAATGTAATAAAAGCTGGAGTTAAAAAGATGGATATGGTCTCGGGTAGCTATATATTTCTTTAATCCTTGATAAGGGTCCACTGTAAAAAGTAATCATTCGATAAGTCACACAGACCTCAAAATGTTGTTCCCATAGTCAATCACTTACAGGTAAAGTTCTCCCCCATTTTTTCAGTGGCGTTGTTCATATTGTCAAATGTCTGTTGGAATAAAAAAAAAAGACAAGACAACCATATTAGTTAAATAAAGTTTTTAATTTATAACAATGGCGTCTTTGTGGCCTTCTTCCAAAACAGTATTCCACAAATTATGGGTCTCCCCCTTCTTCCCATCTTTCCGGTCGAAGACAATCGACTTGTTAAATTGTTTCCTGGCCCAGGCCGGGGGTAACGAAACATTGTTCAAGGCCAAGACCATATCTTGGTAGGGTCCAGGGATGTGGTTGGGATGGATGGTAACTCTGTTCTTAATACATAACTTACAGAATGGTCGATATTTATGGTGGTACGTAGTTTCCACCAACCCATTCCCAACCACATCCATCCGTCCTAACTCGTACAGCCGCTTTGTCTCAATTGTTTCATATTTGCCACAAACAACGCACAGAACTCCTTTGAAACAATCATAGCATCGATTGCATTCTTTGATGACCACAGCTCTAGACGAACGATTGTTTAAACAGGTCGATCGACGTCGTACCAAAACCATACGCCTAATGTTCAGCAATCTCTTTGGGAACGCCGACCCAAACTGTAGACCGTAATTGTTTACCATTGTCTTCTTCATACTTACAGCTGAAATAAAAAAAATGATAGAGGATAGATTAATTATGGGAAAGAGAGAGAGAGAGAGCCTGTATTTTCTGATTCTTCCGGTTCTCCATACTTACAATTTGAATTTTGCTGTGTTTCTTGCTCCTTATCGTTCGATGGTCACGGCTCAAGTGACTTTACCACCCCCGGACCGTGATATATATACCCTAAAAATGAAATAAATGTGGGGGGTACCCCCCTCCCCCCTCTTTTTTTGAAAGTCCGCAAAGGCCTCTGGGTGTTGTGAAACGTATAAATAACATGCATTAGTGGTTAGAAATCATTCAGCTCTCGAGTAAGAAACAGAGAAGAATCAAACAAAGAAGCAAGTAAACAGAAGTAAGTATGGCAGAAGTGAGTATGGCAGAAAAGATACGAAAAAAGATGAAAGACGATCTCTTCAATCAGTCGTGGTTTAAAGTATGGGTGGATGTCCCACATTTGGATGGGGATGGTTGGTGTACAAAATGCGGTGAACAATTCGAGGGACAAAGAATCAGAAGAATCGCATTGTATGAATTTACTTATGAAGTAGATCGTGGGGCTTGGTACCGAACCCGGACGCTCTACCGCCAAGTTTCAGCCCAATGTCACAGCTGTTTAAAAATTAATACCGATGAACTTATTCCTTCTTATTTGGTGGACGATTTTGTCAGACATGAAACTTCGACCAACATATTATATGGTGAAATTTACGGAGATGTTCGTTACAATTTTTGCGAAAGCGGACCCATGTTGTGGAATTTCCCATCTCCGGAAGAAGCGCGTTATGAAGAACGTACCGATCGCTCGGTAGTCCCACGACGTTTCAGAGGGGGTGTACAATATTTAAGATTGCTTTGTCTAACCCCCAACTGTCGCTGTTGGAGATTGCACTACCCGACGATGGTGGAACGTCGTCGGCGTCTCTTGACATCTAATGGTTGTCCTCTTTTTTGCACCTGCCATATGACCATGCACCAATGTCCAATAGAATAAGTCTTTGTCTTAGCCTCTATATCCACTTCCAAGAAGTCTCTTATTCTCGAACATTTCTATCAACTGTGAAAGATGTGATATTCTGATACAACGACTTCGACTTAGTGGAGTGGTGAAAGTCTTCAGTTATTATTATGAACTCACACACTAACGTCACACCTCTTATACCAGAGGTGTGACGTTTTTTTTTTTTTTTTGTTTCTTGAAAAGGATGGATCTAACTGTAGATGTTCAGAAAGAGAAGAAAGAAGAAGATGAGGGTTGTAGTGAAGACGAATTCACTCCAGACAACGATCTGCTGAAGAAGAAGCTAGGTGAGGTGACAGCCATTCTGGACATGGATGGTTACATGGTTGATGGTGTGTTCAGATGTAAAGAAATGGGTTGGAAATATTTAAATCACCCTCTGTCTTATTCCTTCCCCTTCTACCATGGGAATGTGTGCGAGTTAAACACAAAGGACCGTTTCTCTGCCAAGTACGTGGAAGAAAACGTTTTTGACATTCCATACGGGGAGTTCTGGATCGGTATGATAAATGGCAGAGAGGTGGCAAGAATGGTGTCACGTTTACACTACAGAGGTCGAGTAGCCTACAAAGGGGGGTGTATTGAAAGACACCTTTTGAATGGCCTTGGTATTACCAATATAAATTTAGAAGATATTGGCTGCCCTAAAATCAACGACATCATTCTTGAATGTCCATTTACCTTTGCCACCTGTGGACATCATAAGAAAAATTTCCACTGCCCCAAACAAGAAGTGTTTTTAATGGAATGGTGGCTCAATAGATACATGTGGAATTGTAATATAGCCAACACAATCCAGCCTAAAGTCAAGAACCCCTTCAATTCTATGGATGGTGGTGACTTTGCATTTATTTAATTAGTTTTTTTTCCTTTAAAGGAGGTGTTTCGGAACTGAACCTTCCACCCATGCCTACAGAGTTCAAAGGGTTTAAAATTAGTAAAGGCTACAATTCAATGGCTTATATTGACGCCAATCGTTTAGAGTTCACCCAAGCTTATTATGAACCCTATGATAATTATCAGAAATGGTATTTTGCCATGAAAAAAAGAATCAATAAAAAAAATAGAGATGGAAAAAGAAAACTGACTTTATGTAAAGATGTATTTGACATTGAGAAAAGAAATAAAAAAAAGCTAGGAAGTGACCTGATGAGTGTCCTCTTTTTTTTTTTGTTATAGATAGAACGGGTCGGTGTTTAAAAGCTCAGTCAATGACAATGGTTGAGGAAGTAAGCGACAGTCAATTATGGAGTGTGGGCGAACAGATTGAAGCACCCGATGGTGAACTAAGAGACAGTCAATTACTGCGTGTAGCCGTCGAATATGAGACAAAAGTAGAAACCACCCCGGATGAAGAGGAATTGAGAGACAGTCAATTAGTGCGGGCGATGGATGACTATGAAACAGTCGAGGAAGTAAACCCTTATGCGCCGGAAGTGTTGTTTTGGTGTGACACCCAATCACCACCAACGAAAAGACAACGAACCCGACCCCCCTCTCCGCTTTTGAACATTTTAGGGTATCCTCTCCATTCGGGGAACACACCCGAGCCGCCTTCTCCAAGTTCTCCACAAGCGCAAGAACTCATGAACTCGTACGATGACCAATACATAGACGATTTGTGGCAATGTGGTGGATGAACCGACACCGACACTACCCCCCATACCGCTGCTCGAAGAAGAAGAAAAAGAAGAATCAGAAGAAACAGAAGCAGAAGACTATCAAGATTTGTTTGACGATTTACTGAACACTCAAACGGGTGGTGGGGCCAATGAAAATAACCCCACCGACGCCAACTCTGCTGAGGATTATTTTGTTATCGAAAACGTGGAAACGAGAAATTGCCCTAAATTTCATGCTAAACAGCTGGTCTTTAAAACCACCATCCACAACCGTCCACGAGAAAATATCGAAGAAGCGGTAGCCGTTGCTAACAGTTCTATCCGTCGGCTCCTTCAACACGTGTTACAAGAATTGCAAGCGGGGAACACCGATTATGTGCGGTTGGTAATTGATGGGGTCGATTTGGATTACCCCATTGAATTGCCTTTTATGCCAGTGATGGAATTGACCACTCTACGTGTTTTACGCCACTTGGAAGCCGTTCAACAATCGAAACGACAATTTTTACTCGATGGAGAAATGACGGTGGTGGTGTACCACGTGGCCAACAACCCCGGAAGAGGTGTGTCTAAATTGCAACGGTTTTTAAACCGCAAACGCGAAGAACCCTTCCCGTGGATGAAAACATTAGCGACCCGCAATGTATCTGTGGTGTGTGCATCGATGTACGAAGCAGTGGCCCATTACTTGTATTGGCGCCAACACGGAACTCCGATGAAAAAACGTTTAAGGGATCTCCGTGATTTCACGTTGAGAGTAAGAGAAGACTGTGAAAGTGAGGGGGCGGAAAATTTGACAACGTTGCTGAACCGTCTCCATGAATATCTGATGAGAGATTATGGCGTGCGTGTGGTGGTTCTAGATTGGGAGGACGACGATCGACCCATGTTCGTGGGGGAGGGTGACACAGATTCGGTGGTCTACTTGTATAAAATCCACCAAGACTTGCATTTGTTGTTACAACCGGAAAAGATCCAACACGCGGATAAACACCAAGGGTTTTGTAGACGGTGTTTTTATTTTTTTTTTGGAACGGGGCTCAGCGGGTTACCCCCATGTTTGTGGACAGGTCGAACGAGGTCAACGTCTGTCTCAAGTGTGTGGTCCACGGGCCAACCGAAGCGTTCGATGTGAAGCTTTAGACTCTCAAGAGTTGGTGTCCGTAAAAAAATCAGTGGTCTCGATTAAAAAGACGGAAGACGGTTCGTGTGCTTTCCACGCCATAGTGGTGGGTCAGTGGATGGCTGAAGGTCGCCCCCGTCAAGAGCTTACAGTACGTCAAGAAGAGGAACAAGCCCGAGCCTTGTGCACGCGTTCGGGTCTTCGTTGGGGGGCGTGCGGCCGTGTTGAACTGTTTCGTTTGCAAGAAGTGTTGAAAGAAGAGGGTGTGCGTTTGCATGTCTATTACCACGATTTGAACTGCATCGGGTTTGCTGGAGATTTGACCGAGTTTGGTTCTCAGAAACCGAAGTGCGACGTGTATTTGTTCCACCACGACGAACATTACGATGTGATCACCACTATGACGGGGTTTTTAAAGAAGAATTATTTCTGCCCCGAGTGTGACGTGGGGTACTCGGAAAAGAGCAAACACAAGTGTCGACCGTTTTGCGAATGCTGTTATGAAACAATCGCCAACTGTTCCCAAGAAGTGGTTCAGTGGACTTCCTGCCCCACGTGTCACCGTCATTTCAAGTCGGACGTGTGCTTCGCCAACCACAACCGTGTCACTACACACCGAGTTCAAGGCCGTCAGGAACGCTGGAGTGTGTGTCAACGGTACCGGCGGTGTGTCGACTGTCAGAAAGTAGTAGATTTGCACAAGAAACATCAAGGTCTGCGCGATCTCACTTCTCACCGGTGTGGAGAACAACAATGTATTCACTGTCGTCAATGGGTGTTGTCGGACCACCTATGCCACGTTCAACCGATGGTGATCGACGAGAACGATAAACAAACTATGGGTCGGTTCATTTTTTTTGACATTGAAACCATGCCCTTGGAAGCGGTCCATCGGGTCAATCTAGTGGTGGCTATGAAAGTGTGCACTCTGTGTGTGGGATGGACGAACCACGATGGACAGTGCGAACAGTGTGGAGAACGTCAAATGGTCTTCGCCACCATAGATGCTTTTTGCACTTGGCTATTTCGTCCCGAACACCAAAATTCCATTGTGTTTGCTCACAATTTCATGGGGTACGATTCGTACTTTTTGCTCGAATGGTTGTGTGCGCGGGGGACAACGCCTCGAGGTGGTGATGCGTGGTGCCAAATGCATGTACATGTATGTGAAAGGCCTGAACTTGAAGTTTAAAGATTCACTGTGTTTTCTTCCGATGGCGTTACGCAAATTTTCCAAGACCTTTAACTTGCCCGAAGAAAAGGGATATTTCCCTCATTTCTTTAACACCCCTGCAAATCAAGACTACGTGGGGCCCTACCCGGTGTTGGAATTCTATGGGGTCGAAACGATGAAAGAAGAAGACGCGGAAAAGCTCCGACTGTGGCACACCGAACAACGCGGTAAGACGTTTCATTTGCAAGAAGAGTTGAAGCATTACTGTCAACAAGATGTGATTCTTTTGAAACGAGGGGTTTTGGAAGCGCGACGTATTTTTCTTGACGTGACTGGGTTTGACCCCTTTGTGAAATGCATCACGTTGGCTTCGGCCTGTATGTGGTCGTACCGTTACCGGTTCATGCCACCTAACAGCATCGGAATCATACCCCAAGGCGGCTATACACCTCAAGACATTCAGTCGTTGAAAGCCAAGAAATGGTTGTGGTGGTTGGAACAACAAACCCCAGGCCTCCGACTACACACTTGCTACAGTGTGGAGGGGGAGACGTCGATTTTGGGGGCCAAAGTAGACGGATACGACCCCAAGACTCGTACTGTGTACCAATTTCATGGGTGTTTTTGGCATGCTTGTCCCCTCTGTTTCACCAACGCTCAGATGTTCCACCCCAAACTTCGTCAGAAGATGGGAGATATACGCAACGCCACCGAACAACGCACACGACGGATGCGGGAATGGGGTTTCAAAGTGGTGGAAATGTGGGAGCATGAATGGGACGGTATGCAAGGTGACGACGACAACAACACATTCCCCCAATGGATGAAACACCGAGAGCCGCTAAACCCTCGCGAAGGGTTGTTCGGAGGACGCACCAATGCTCTCAAACTGCATTTTAAATGCCCCGAAGGAAGTCGTGTCGATTACGTGGATTTTACCTCGTTGTACCCGTCCGTGATGTTGTCAGGCGGTGCCTACCCTGTCGGCCACCCCACTTTGATCCGACGGGACTTTAAATCACCCCTGACGGAACATTATTATGGGTTCAACAAAGTCAAAGTGCTTCCGCCTCGCCACTTGTACATCCCCGTCTTGCCGTCACACATTCAAAACAAACTGATGTTTGTGTTGTGCCGTACGTGTGCCGAACAGCTCAGGCAAACGAAAGGG
>JAUJYZ010000748.1:130000-170080 GCA_033675265.1 Actinostola sp. cb2023 | reverse complement strand
CATTATATCAAAAAGACTATTGTTCCGATATGCAAAGTATTGCATAGTTACTTTAGGTATAAATTACAGACAAGAGCCAAGTTACTTGGATTCATTTTGCTTCGACGTGTTATCATGTCTTAACGTTTTCTCTGCTAGAGTTATGGCCCACAAACCGTGTCGACAGTTAAATAGCGTGGCCATACGAGACGAACTACTTGCACAAATAATTCCCTTGGTGAGGTCATCATGTTCCATTATCGGTGTAAAATGTGTCTGGCGATTGCAGGGCAGAATGGCGGGCATAGAATCAGCCTGGAGTCACATTACAGCTAAACGAAACGAATGTGATGCCGTTGTTTCCAAAATTCCTGGAGTTGCTCTGTTCTTTTCTGCCATATCTACGTATCAATCGGCTAAACGTGATAACGTTCTAGATTCAGTTCAGCCTTCTGACGAAGAAGAAGATGTCGTCGAAAACCAATCTCTAGAAACAACCTCTTCAACTCTATCGTCTCAGGTAAGATTAAACAAACTTCTAGTGGACGTGTTAGAAATTTGCATTTTCACTTTCACATTGAATTTTCTTTGACCTAACCTTGTTTCTTTGTTTAACGTCGAAGGTCCCAGAATCGATAACCAAATGCTCTAAAAGCAAAACATATCCATCGATCACTTACTGGGTGGCTATACAATCTGCCAATGGGGCTCCAGTTGATGCATTAGTTCTCCATTCCGCTCTCGTTCAGTGTGAAGTCGAAGTGAACTCAACACGAGCATCTGCAAAGAAAGGTGGCGGCGATATACTCAACAAGTTATGTCAACTGCTCAAAGACCACAAGAATAACTTCATGACCGACCTTGTTATAGCGTCATACAAGTGTTGCCGAGACGAACTGTTTAGAGAGATAACAGGGGAGTCGCTAGAAGAAGAACAACCTTTGCTGCAATGGGATCAAGTGGTACGCATGGTGGTGATCCGACCAGAAATTTCTCCTTCCCTGGCTGTGTCTGTGAAAAGGTTGCGAGCTGTTGGCCTATATTTCGACTTGTACGACGTCAAGAATCTCCTTGGACAAGAAAACACCGTGGATCCACCGAAACAGCTGGGTGAACCTTTAACAGTGCTGTGCAATGACATTGAACGAGCATTAAAGAAACTTAATTATGGATACCGCGAGGGAGATGTCTACAAGAAACATCCCAAATCCAAATACACATATTTTCGCCTGTGCTCTATGGAAAGTTTCCTCAACTCGTTGTTAGGCAATGCTCAGTTCAAAGATCGTTTGCTCTCGAACATGGGAAAGCTTCAAGTGATTTTACGACACCCAGATTGCCAAGCAATATCCCAGTTCGAAATAGATAGAGATCTTGTTGAAGTCAACGAAGGATGGTGCTGGTCTTTCCGTCGAAACAAATTCCTTGATCAACCATTTAATGCATCTCACACTGGCCGAACATCGCCAAGGGCGTTTATTTCCTATGACCACGACGACGGAGATGAATCCCAAGTTCTTCAAAGAAATTCTGATCAACAGTCTAAATGATGTAGAGATAACAAGTCTGTGCGAAGACTTTCTACGATACAAGAGAGCACAAGCAAAAGGTCCCCTGTTTAATCGGACCGTCAAACAGCGGCAAGACGTCTTTGTTTATGGCAACGAACAAAATCATTGACGTTGCAAAAGTAGCCCGAGTTACAAAACAAAAAGAGTTCAACAAAGCGATGATAGGGGAAGACACAGAACTTATCAACTTGGATGAAGCATCCGTCGACATGATGGACATAGATGACTGGAAAATAATGACCCAAGGAGGGTGGACCGCCCACGACAGAAAGTGGAAATCTGCCAAGGGATTCATCAACAAGGCCCCAATATTTATAACGTGTCAGAAAGACCTGGACTTCGGTTCAGAAGAAGATAACGCAGCAATGGACAACCGTCTCAATAGATACTTCTTTAAAACTCTACCAGAAGTCAAAAAGGAGGCAGCGAAATGGATTCAAAGTCATCCAATGAACTGCATAGTATGGGCAGCGGAAATGTGTGGTGCCAAATCAGATACTGACGATGAAGAGGTCCTGGAGGAGGAAGTCGACTGCTTTGACAAAGGATTATCTAAGAAGGACAAAGTGGCAATACTCTCCCTGAGTCTTGATGATGCTGTCGACGAACAAGCACAAGACTTCGAAGGTACATTGGAGTTGATTTTGTACATAGAAAGGGTGCAATATAAGTCAATGGATTATTAATTCTTATTATTCTTATTATTAAATTTTATTCTTCTTATTAATTCTTCTTCTTCTTCTTTTAGAAGGGAGTACAGATCCAGTGCCAACTGTGGTAGATCAGGTGATCGGAACAAGCCAAGACGAAAACCAAGAAAGTCATGACAGTGCGGAAGATTTCGATGACGACGACGACATTCCATTATTCGAAAGAGCGAAACTGACCTGTGCTTGGAATCTCGGTAAAGGAAGAATGATTGATGGGTTGATTGCTCAAATAAAGGCCCGTCAAAACGTGATCCGACGTGAAATCTCCAAATCTCGAAAGGCAGAATATAAGCGACGCCAAGAACATCTTAGAAGTCTTGGAGTGGACGAAAGTCTCCTTGAGATGCTACCAAGAGACCCCCGTTCACCTAGGCCAACACCACTCAGACAAGAAATTGCTGAAAAGAAGGCTCTACAAGATGAAGCAGAGGAGAAAGTTGAAGAGGAGCGGATTAAGCACGTGTTCGAATCTTCTTGGCTGCACAACCAAGAACTAAAGATGGCCAAATTACAACGCGAAATTAAAGGCTGTTCTTATGGAGATGTCAAACGGGCCAAGCAATATATACTAGACACCTTCTCTGATGCTCTAAATAATTTTCACAAGAGGCACAAGACCCCAAAGGTGAAAGGTATCGAACTTCGACAGAAAATGGCCCAGACCCTTGGTATTTTACAGGAAGACGAAGTTGTACTTATTAGCTCGTTGTATGCGCCTTTACCCATGGTCCAGCAATGTAGTGGCAACGCAGAGCCGGATAAAAGCACCAGTCAACAAGAGCACCCAAGCCAAGAAGGAGAGGAAGAAGAAGGAAAGGAAGAAAGTGGAGAGGAAGAAGATGGAGAGGAAGAAGAAGGAGAGGAAAAAGAGTTTCTCATTCACCGCAAAAGAAAGGCTGCAGAAGAAGTGAAACCACAAGCAAGAAATCCAGAAATTCTATCTGGAATTACTTGTTCAAAAAGTCTACAACATGATGATTTAGTTTTTCACTTATGATATTGAGGATTGAAATGTAATTGGTTGTTCATTGTAACCATAGTTTATTCGTTACTCATTAAGTACAATTACAAACTGAGATTGTCACGTGAAAATTTCTAATAATGAATAAACTGAATTCGTACACTGTTTATTTGAATTTGCGCATAGCCCGATTTAACAATGAATTAGTCGTTCTGCCTTGTTGAAACTTATAGATTGGGTCTCTAAGAATAGCCGCCCATTGTCCAAGACCATGTCGTTTGATACCCGCCTTTAAGCATTCATCCTCTTCTGGCGTGAAAAGCAACAATTTTCTCTTTCGACTTGTTCCACTGGTAGAGGGTTGGTCACTGGAAGAGGGATGGTCACTGGTAGAGGGTTGGTCACGTTTGTCCTCGATGTCTTTATCTGTTCGGTCCTCACATGTGTCTTTATCAGGTGAAGAGTTTGGTCTATCAGAGAGCCTAGAGCAAACGTCCCCATCCAATTTGGACCCATTTTCACCGTGTAACTTCTTTAGACATTCGTGAGCTTTCGTAGCAACTTCGCGAGATCGTCGCTTTTGATAATGAACTTTGGCGACCACGGAACTATGTTTTTGATCCTCGGAGATCATTTCTTGCTCACTACTGGTAAGTTGTTGATGACTTGCGGTCTCAACGATTTGACGATATCTTGTCGGGTGAATGTACTTGCCAGTAGCGTCAAACACCATCTTGCTCATGAGTTGACCAATTTTACTGTGTTATCCTCCTTTTTTAGTGACGAGAACATAGTCGCAGGTTGGTTTCAACAGCGGACGAATATGCGCAATGTAAGCATCTAGAACTTGCATGCTCGTATCCGACAGATACAATGAATCGAACCCAAATCGAGCCGTTGTCTTGAACTTTTTCTGATCGATAAAGCCCCCATTGCTCTTGGCCGTTTCGACCATGTCGACCGTCAAGTATTGATACGTCATTGGGCGCGATCCTTTGACTTTGATAAACAAATACACAGCTACAAACTTGGTGGCAAACGACAGGTCTGATGGAGTTGCTTTCTTAGCTTTTTCCTTGCATAGTTTCGTCACAGTTTCATAACGTGGAAGGTGATACGTCACCACGTGCAAAAGCTCATCTAACGTAGCCCAATGTCCCTTGGATTCTAAAGTGTCAATGTCGAGATCACTTGTCCATTGCAGCCTCATCATCTTAGAAACTGTTCTGCGTGCTCGTTTCAAATAAACTTCTGTTGCTGTTAAATTCCTCAGAACAGCATCTGAAGCCACTCCATGAACTTTTCGAAAATCGATCAAGTCACTTATAGAATCCAAGTATCCAAGGCGACCAGCATGACCAAGGCCCCAGTCACTCTGCATAACATCAACAAATTTGAAGAGAAAATTGGGCGAACTTAGGCTAATGTCCACCAAATCCCAACTCAAATCTCCTTCATCTTCGTCGTCGTCTTCAAAGCAAAATTTCAGATACTTGAAACTCCTTCGTACAATCTGTTGAGCTTGCCTTGTACTTTTGCATCCACCGCCACTGCCAGTCAGCCATGCTTCAAATTCTTTGCCTATAGTAGTGGTGATGTCAAAAGATGGAATAAGTTTTTTCAAACATTGTTCTTTCCCGGGATTTACTTTATCAGAATCATCTGCCTTCGATGTTGATGCGCTCGAACTCGGTTCAGAGTCAAAGAAATAGAACCAAGAATGCTTGTTTTTGACGTGTTTCCTGCATCCTCTTTGACTCGAAAATCCCTCATGATCACAAATTGGAACTGGACAATGATACGAACCATCGTTTTCGTCTTCTTCTAAATGTAATCTTTTTGGTTTTGGTGATGCACCATCTTGTTTTGACCAGTCGATGCATTTT
The DNA here is from genome assembly GCA_033675265.1 of Actinostola sp. cb2023. Taxonomy (NCBI): domain Eukaryota; kingdom Metazoa; phylum Cnidaria; class Anthozoa; order Actiniaria; family Actinostolidae; genus Actinostola; species Actinostola sp. cb2023. The sequence goes on along the minus strand of JAUJYZ010000748.1, from coordinate 164,973 downwards.
GCACGTTTACTCATACTGGACCCGTTAATGTGAATATATCAAGTTAATTGAGTCGTAATTAAAATATTGATCCTATTTTGAATCTCTAGAGATTTAGTAGGACCAATCGACATTTCCAAGATGGGGCATGTTCAAACAAGTCTGTTATGTTTTGCTGATTCAACGAAAAACGCGTCCAAACACGTTTCAACATGAATAGGCATGATCAATCCTGTATAGGCATGCCCAATCATGTTTAAATCTGCCCAAACGTGTTTGCCCACACACGTTCAGGCGATTGAATACATTATTAGAGTTGCCTGTGCACCACCCTCTTCAGTTTTGATATCCTACACTCCCCTCTCCCCTAACAAACAATAAGTTTGCACTGGGATTCAAGAGTGGACATAAAACGTTCTCCTTTGTAAATAGGAACGATCTGTTCCTATGGCTACACAAGAGGAACACTTTGTTGCTTAAAAAGAACAAAATGTTCCTCGTGCAGAACCACAAAGGAACACTAGTTCCTATTGTTGGTCAATGTGGAACTGTTTATATATACAGAGGAACGAATAAGTCCTATTCAGTGAATTGGGACCATCAAAATGGGAACTTCAGTTCCTTTTAGATGTTGATAGGAACGGCAATTAGGACCACATGTTCCGATGTTAGTCCAAAAGAGAACACTATGTTCCTGTGTTGAAAAAAGGGAACTCATTGTTCCGATTAGCTAGTTTTAAAGTTCCGATGAACACAAATTCGAAGGGAACAGTTGTTCCTGGTTTAAAGCTGTTTTTGAGTTCCGAATAAGTTCAAAGGAACGACTACAAAAACTCGCGGAACTTTCGATTAACTATAAACGGCTCTCGCGATCGGAAAAATGTATTTTTACAATTTTTAAAACAACAGTCATTATCACGGCACCAAAAACAACACGTTCACCAAATATCAAGCCATTTGCGATGATCGTTTCCCTAATGTCACCGTTCCTTTTGTTTTAATGTCAATTTTGGTGCCAGTGAATGAGACATTTGGTCTCATTTTGTCGCTGTTATGAAAGAAACATTCAGTCTATCAAATCGAATCAAAAGGTTGTCTTTCGAAGCGGGAGTATTGCTGTTAGACACTGTTTTCACTGGATCGTGTCTCGTGAACAAGGAACAGTTTTAAATGGGTCCAAATGTGCAATTTAGGAACACATATTTCTTTACTCAGACTTTTCATATTGGACATTGCGGATATGCTGGTTTTGAATATTACTTAAAACCTTTCGAAATTCTAATCGGTCATATGTTAATCATCCTACAAAACTTATATTTATTATAACAGAACATACGGATATCATGGATATCAAGGCTCACTATATTCCACCAAATCTACCATATCCGTCATATCTACTATACTTAGAATAAGTTTTTCATTCTAGACAACTTACAGATATATCAAAAAGAATTATATTATCATATGCTAATCATCCTACAAAACTTATATTTATTATAACGGAACATACGGATATCATGGATATCAAGGCTCACTATATTCCACCAAATCTACCATATCCGTCATATCTACTATACTTAGAATAAGTTTTTCATTCTAGACAACTTACAGATATATCAAAAAGAATTATATTATCATATGCTAATCATCCTACAAAACTTATATTTATTATAACGGAACATACGGATATCATGGATATCAAGGCTCACTATATTCCACCAAATCTACCATATCCGTCATATCTACTATACTTAGAATAAGTTTTTCATTCTAGACAACTTACAGATATATCAAAAAGAATTATATTATCATATGCTAATCATCCTACAAAACTTATATTTATTATAACGGAACATACGGATATCATGGATATCAAGGCTCACTATATTCCACCAAATCATCGTCTACTATACTTAGAATAAGTTTTTCATTCTAGACAACTTACAGATATATCAAAAAGAATTATATTATCATATGCTAATCATCCTACAAAACTTATATTTATTATAACGGAACATACGGATATCATGGATATCAAGGCTCACTATATTCCACCAAATCTACCATATCCGTCATATCTACTATATTTATATAGCGTTTTTCTTTCTAGACAACTTACATATATATCATAAAATAATATAATAATAAATAATATATATATATATAACTATTAAATCATTAAATACAAAACTTCAATGTATTATAATGGAACATAAAATATCATGGATATCAAGGCTAACTATATTCCACCAAATCTACCATATCCGTCATATCTACTATACTTAGAATAAGTTTTTCATTCTAGACAACTTACAGATATATCAAAAAGAATTATATTATCATATGCTAATCATCCTACAAAACTTATATTTATTATAACGGAACATACGGATATCATGGATATCAAGGCTCACTATATTCCACCAAATCTACCATATCCGTCATATCTACTATACTTAGAATAAGTTTTTCGTTCTAGACAACTTACAGATATATCAAAAAGAATTATATTATCATATGCTAATCATCCTACAAAACTTATATTTATTATAACGGAACATACGGATATCATGGATATCAAGGCTTGTTATTGTTATTGTTATCATAATAATGTTATAATATTATAATAAATTTATTATTGTTATAATAATATAATAATAATATAATATTATTATTATATTTATTAATAATAATATATTATATATATGCTATTATGATTTGATAATTAATTACTTAATTAATATTATTAAATAATTATTTATTGTTATTATTATATCAAGGCTAATATATTCCACCAATTATTATTATTATTTATTATATTATTATATTATATATATAATAATAATATAATAATATATAATAATAATAATAATAATAATAATAATAATAATAATAATAATAATAAATATAATAATATATATATATATTATTATAATAATATGTATTATTATATTATAATTTCATATATACTTTATTATTATTATAATTATTATTATATAATATAATTATAATTTGATAATTATTTATTGTTATATATAACAATAATATAATAATATTAACAATAATAATAATAATATAATAATAATAACATTTGTTTATTTACAGAATATAGTGATAGCTTAGAATGTTATATCTGTTACTCTTAAAAAATATATTATTTTATAATGGAACACACGGATAAGAGGGACATGAAGGATTTTCTAGTTCCATGAAATCCATCATATCCTTGTTATCTGCTATGATCAGAGAAAGTTTTTATAGAGAAGAACTTACAGTTATAGCAACAGGTAATTTATTATTCTCTAACGAAAGTATAATATTTTATAATGGAACACACGGATAAGAGGGACATGAAGGATTTTCTAGTTCCATGAAATCCATCATATCCTTGTTATCTGCTATGATCAGAGAAAGTTTTATAGAGAAGAACTTACAGTTATAGCAACAGGTAATTTATTATTCTCTAACGAAAGTATAATATTTTATAATGGAACACACGGATAAGAGGGACATGAAGGATTTTCTAGTTCCATGAAATCCATCATATCCTTGTTATCTGCTATGATCAGAGAAAGTTTTATAGAGAAGAACTTACAGTTATAGCAACAGGTAATCTATTATTCTCTAACGAAAGTATATTATTTTATAATGGAACACACGGATAAGAGGGACATGAAGGATTTTCTAGTTCCATGAAATCCATCATATCCTTGTTATCTGCTATGATCAGAGAAAGTTTTATAGAGAAGAACTTACAGTTATAGCAACAGGTAATTTATTATTCTCTAACGAAAGTATAATATTTTATAATGGAACACACGGATAAGAGGGACATGAAGGATTTTCTAGTTCCATGAAATCCATCATATCCTTGTTATCTGCTATGATCAGAGAAAGTTATAGAGAAGAACTTACAGTTATAGCAACAGGTAATTTATTATTCTCTAACGAAAGTATAATATTTTATAATGGAACACACGGATAAGAGGGACATGAAGGATTTTCTAGTTCCATGAAATCCATCATATCCTTGTTATCTGCTATGATCAGAGAAAGTTTTATAGAGAAGAACTTACAGTTATAGCAACAGGTAATTTATTATTCTCTAACGAAAGTATAATATTTTATAATGGAACACACGGATAAGAGGGACATGAAGGATTTTCTAGTTCCATGAAATCCATCATATCCTTGTTATCTGCTATGATCAGAGAAAGTTTTATAGAGAAGAACTTACAGTTATAGCAACAGGTAATCTATTATATTCTCTAACGAAAGTATAATATTTTATAATGGAACACACGGATAAGAGGGACATGAAGGATTTTCTAGTTCCATGAAATCCATCATATCCTTGTTATCTGCTATGATCAGAGAAAGTTTTATAGAGAAGAACTTACAGTTATAGCAACAGGTAATCTATTATTCTCTAACGAAAGTATATTATTTTATAATGGAACACACGGATAAGAGGGACATGAAGGATTTTCTAGTTCCATGAAATCCATCATATCCTTGTTATCTGCTATGATCAGAGAAAGTTTTTAGAGAAGAACTTACAGTTATAGCAACAGGTAATCTATTATATTCTCTAACGAAAGTATAATATTTTATAATGGAACACACGGATAAGAGGGACATGAAGGATTTTCTAGTTCCATGAAATCCATCATATCCTTGTTATCTGCTATGATCAGAGAAAGTTTTATAGAGAAGAACTTACAGTTACAGCAACAGGTAATCTATTAATTAACCTTTATAAGTTTATTATTATATGATGGAATGCCAGTATATTATGGATGTGAAGGTTTTCTATCCCTTGAATTCCATCATGTCCTTCTTATGGTCAGTAAACAAGGAACGCAATATTTCGGGAATATTTCAGTACATTTTCTTGTTAAGAATGCAATTAGGCACCTTTAGAGAATATGTGGCCAGGTTCAAGTCATCAAGTTGCTTTATCATAATCCAGTACTTAATCGTATTTCATCAGAACTCAGTTTATGAGTCTTGTGGGACCTCTTTAACACGGACTCCACCGAATTGGCGGGACATTGAAATGGCCTTATAAGGAAGAAATGTTCCGTTTTTCGTCAGATTTATTCATCGAGTGCCTATAAAAGGATTACTCCCGTACTATTCATTTGTCATCAAGATGAACCGCTCAGCGAAGAATCCATGCAGACAACTAAACAGCGAAACTATAAAGAGTGCTGCATTATGCTATCTAGGCCCAATCATATCAGGCAAATGCAGCATCGTCAGTGCAAAGTCAATCTGTGATGTCCAACAGCCAGAACTTCAACAATCTTGGTCAGAGATTTGCCCAAAAAGAGACAAGTGCGACAAGGCATTGACAGGTAAACTTATAATCAGTTGAGTGTTCTGTTCCAAAGGACGGTCAATGTATAACCATTCATTTCTATTGACCATATCAGGAATCAAGAATGTGGCATTTTTTTGTCAGCGCCATAACAACTCACGGCAAACCCAAATCAAAGAAACGTGGAAATGACGAATGCGAGGACGACGATGAGTGTGAAGATGATGAGTCTTCATTAGCAGCCAGTCAGGCTAATAATAATAACACAAGTCAGGAATGGATGGAAAGCAATCGAATGATTGTGGATAAAGGATTGTTGCCATCAGTGGGCTATTGGATAGCGTTAACAACACCAAACGGTGCTCCAGCCAACCCCCTACAAATTCACCGTGCTCTTCTGGAATGTGGCGTATCGACAATTGCCAACCAGGTATTGAAATGAGTTTCAGTTGACAACTGAAAGTGATTAGATTTATCGGTACGTTAGTTTGCCATTGTAATTGCCTCTCATTTCAATTCTTGTAGGTAAAATTTCAAGAGAGCAAGGAATGTATTGCAATGAAAGAGCTCTATAAAATCCTGAAAGACCATAAAAACAGCTTTATGCAAAAGCTAGTGAACAGTTCTTATCAACACAGCCTACGATATGAAGCATCACAGGTGATTGGCGACAGTGTCTTTGACATCGACGAGTCTTCCACAGAAAGTGTAGTTAGAATAACCGTGGTGAATCGGTCATTCAGTCCCGCCCTCTGCGCAGCCATCTCGAAGTTGGAGGATGCGAAACTAAATATCGATAGGTTTGGTTTTGATTTGGCTGAAGTACCGCCCACCCATGGTCAACAAGAGACACAACAAGAAAAGAGCAAGAAGCAAGAGGAGTACCAAAGACTGTCGGATAATCTCACCGTGCTAATCAACGATATTTCAATTGCAATGAAGCAATTGGAATATGCCATCTACCGTGGTAAAGTATTCAAGAGAATACCAAAGTCCAAATATACCTATGCCTACAAATGTGAGCCAAGAGCCTTCATTAACAGTCTCGCAGCCAATGATTTTTTCAAAGCTCGATTATTGAAGGACATGAAAAAGGTAATTGATATACTCTCTGACCAGTACTGCGAAGTCATACGCCCCATGATCGTAAACTACAACCTCATAGAAGTGCAAAGAGGCCATTGCTGGTCAGTGAAAGAACGGCGTTTTGTAACCAGCCCAATAAAGGAAGAGGAAATGGGTTTAATAACACCTAGAGCATTCTGCGACTATGATCCAGATAAACAGCCTGACCCCAAGTATTTCAGAGAAATCCTGGAAAACAGTCTCGATGAAACCGATGTTGGAACCTTTTGTGAGGACTTCCTGAAGCTTTTCGACCATAACAAAAAACAGCACAAAGACAAAGTACCATGTTTGGTCGGTGATACCAACAGCGGCAAGACCAGTCTCTTCCTTCCTGTTCTCGGTATTGTTCATCACACTAACGTAGCAACAGTCACAAAACAGCGAGTCTTCAACAAAGCCATGATCAATAAATCCACCGAAGTGATCTTTATAGACGAAGCTACACCAAACACCCTGGACATCGACGACTGGAAAATTTTAACGCAAGGTGGATATGCCGCATACGATGTGAAGTATCAAACCGCCAAGTCCTTCATCAACAAATGCCCAATGCTTGTCACGTCGCAATCCAAACTAGCTTTCGAGACCGAAGACCAAAAAGCCATGGACCGACGTTTGAGAACGTACACTTTTAAAAGCTTGTCCAACCCCAAAAAGAGAGCAGCGGCTTGGCTTAGAAAAAAACCCATGGAATGTATCGTTTGGGCCGCGTCGAAAGCCAGCAATGGAGATGCATTGAGTGGTGAAGATAGCGATGGCAGTGGAAATTCAAGTGAATCCGAAGACGGAATACTAAAAGAAATGGAAAAAGAAGAGTTACGATCATTACAACTTTCAGACCTCTTAAGCACTAAAACACCAGACGACGAAACCGTGCAGTTAAGTGACGATGACACGACGTCAGACAACGGGGACGAAGAAGAACAAGAACCTGCTGACCAAAGAATCAGTGTGCTAACCAAAATACTAAGACAATGCAGTCCCAGCTCTTTGAAACATCGGCAGATCAACAATCTTCTTCAGGTATTAAATTGTTATTCAGATTTTCTCCTTTTGTCACTTGTTCGTTAATTGTATATCTTTTTGTATCAGGTGTAAATTCATCAAAAGCAAGAAGAACAAGAAAAAGCAGAGCGGCACTACAGAATGCGACAACAACTTTTATTGGGCAAAGGAGTGACGAGAGAGCACATTGAATTGCTGCCGAGAAACGACCGCATTCCTGTACCTCTTCCCATTGTACAAGATATGGAAACATTCCACCAGGCGTTGTTGAAAAAAAATCAAGAAAAAGAGAAAGAAACTATAAAGTTGGCATTTGGACAAAAGTGGTTGGAAAAAAACAGAGCGGGAAATGCACAGCTGCCAAGTCAAGGCCCTATCGACTAGCAGCATCCCCCCAAGAGCGCGAGCGTCAATAATCAGCTACAGAGACATTCTGTCGAACAAATTAAAGATGTTCTTTCGACATTTCCACATGGTAGATAAAGAAGAGCCTCTAAAGGAAAGGAGAAGAAAGTGTATAGAATGGGGTCTCCTGACTGCTTCTAACCAGCACATGGTTAAGTCCGTGTACGAGCCATTACCCGTTGTGCAAGGCGTTGACGACGCACACGCGACGACAGACAGCGACGACGATGATTTTGCTACTCCAGAAGGAGCAAAGACAGCAAGCCAATCTATCCTTCCTCCTCAAACCACAAGTCCAGAAGAGGAACAGTCCCGAAAGAGGAAGGCATCATCACAAAATCCAGAAGACAACTCAGACTAACTGCATGCTATTCATTTAATATTATTTTTTCAATCAAGTACCATAATTTGTGAATCAGTTTCAAGTAATATAAATGGGAACTCGTGTTTCAAATGTTAATTATGTTTATAAGAATCTATTAATTGTACGAAAAGTTGAATTTGAATAATATGAATAACGACTTCAATCAAGTACGCTAAGTGTCATTGTTTTCATTTAAATTTCCTCGTAGCACGATTTAATAAAGAGTTCGTTGTCCTGCCCCTTTGAAACCTGCCTTTTGGGTCTCGAAGAATAGCTGCCCATTGTCCAAATCCATGACGTTCTATTCCTGCTTTCAAACATTCATCCTCTTCTGGTGTGAATAGTAACATTTTCTTCTTGCGATTTGGGACATCACTAGTAGCAGATGGTTGGTCGAGCTTCTTGTCATCCTCTGCTTTGTCGTCACTCGGCAGATCTTTATTAGGTGAAGAATTGGGGCTATCAGAGAGCCTAGAGCTAACGTCCCCATCCACTTTTGACCCATTTTCGCCATGTAACTTCTTTAGACACTCGTGAGCTTTCGTAGCAACTTCGCGAGATCGTCGCTTTTGATAATGAACTTTGGCGACCACGGAACTGTGTTTTTGATCTTCGGAGATCATTTCTTGCTCGCTACTGGTAAGTTGCTGGTGACTTGCGGTCTCGACGATTTGACGATATCTCGTCGGGTGAATGTACTTGCCAGTAGCGTCAAACACCATCTTGCTCATGAGTTGACCAATTTTACTGTGTTGTCCTCCTTTCTTAGTGACGAGAACATAGTCGCAGGTTGGTTTCAACAGCGGGCGAATGTGCGTAATGTACGCATCTAGAACTTGCATGCTCGTGTCCGACAAATACAAAGAATCGAACCCAAATCGAGCTGTTGTCTTGAACTTTTTCTGATCGATAAAGCCCCCATTGCTCTTCGCCGTTTCGACCATGTCGACCGTCAAGTATTGATACGTCATTGGGCGCGATCCTTTGACTTTGATAAACAAATACACAGCTACAAACTTGGTGGCAAACGACAGGTCTGATGGAGTTGCTTTCTTAGCTTTTTCCTTGCATAGTTTCGTCACAGTTTCATAACGTGGAAGGTGATACGTCACCACGTGCAACAACTCATCCAACGTCGCCCAATGTCCCTTGGATTCTAAAGTGTCAATTTGTCGAGATCACTTGTCCACTGCAGCCTCATCATCTTCGAAACTGTTCTGCGTGCTCGTTTCAAATAAACTTCTGTTGCTGTTAAATTCCTCAGAACAGCATCTGAAGCCACTCCATGAACTTTTCGAAAATCGATCAAGTCACTTATAGAATCCAAGTATCCAAGGCGACCAGCATGACCAAGGCCCCAGTCACTCTGCATAACATCAACAAATTTGAAGAGAAAATTGGGCGAACTTAGGCTAAAGTCCACCAAATCCCAACTCAAATCTCCTTCATCTTCGTCGTCGTCTTCAAAGCAAAATTTCAGATACTTGAAACTCCTTCGTACAATCTGTTGAGCTTGCCTTGTACTTTTGCATCCACCGCCACTGCCAGTCAGCCATGCTTCAAATTCTTTGCCTATAGTAGTGGTGATGTCAAAAGATGGAATAAGTTTTTTCAAACATTGTTCTTTCCCGGGGATTTACTTTATCAGAATCATCTGCCTTCGATGTTGATGCGCTCGAACTCGGTTCAGAGTCAAAGAAATAGAACCAAGAATGCTTGTTTTTGACGTGTTTCCTGCATCCTCTTTGACTCGAAAATCCCTCATGATCACAAAAATGGAACTGGACAATGATACGAACCATCGTTTTCGTCTTCTTCTAAATGCAATCTTTTTGGTTTTGGTGATGCACCATCTTGTTTTGACCAGTCGGTGCATTTTGCACGTTTACTCATACTGGACCCGTTAATGTGAATATATCAAGTTAATTGAGTCGTAATTAAAATATTGATCCTATTTTGAATCTCTAGAGATTTAGTAGGACCAATCGACATTTCCCAAGATGGGGCATGTTCAAACAAGTCTGTTATGTTTTGCTGATTCAACGAAAAACGCGTCCAAACACGTTTCAACATGAATAGGCATGATCAATCATGTATAGGCATGATCAATCTTGTATAGGCATGATCAATCATGTATGGGCATGAATAATCCTGTATGGGCATGCCCAATCATGTTTAAATCTGCCCAAACGTGTTTGGGTTTGCCCACACACGTTCAGGCGATTGAATACATTATTAGAGTTGCCTGTACACCACCCTCTTCAGTTTTGATATCCTACACTCCCCTCTCCCCTAACAAACAATACGTTTGCACTGGGAGTCAAGAGTGGACTTAAAACGTTCTCCTTTGTAAATAGGAACGATCTGTTCCTATGGCTACACAAGAGGAACACTTTGTTGCTTAAAAAGAACAAAATGTTCCTCGTGCAGAACCACAAAGGAACACTAGTTCCTATTGTTGGTCAATGTGGAACTGTTTATATATACAGAGGAACGAATAAGTCCTATTCAGTGAATTGGGACCATCAAAATGGGAACTTCAGTTCCTTTTAGATGTTGATAGGAACGGCAATTAGGACCACATGTTCCGATGTTAGTCCAAAAGAGAACACTATGTTCCTGTGTTGAAAAAAGGGAACTCATTGTTCCGATTAGCTAGTTTTAAAGTTCCGATGAACACAAATTCGAAGGGAACAGTTGTTCCTGGTTTAAAGCTGTTTTTGAGTTCCGAATAAGTTCAAAGGAACGACTACAAAAACTCGCGGAACTTTCGATTAACTATAAACGGCTCTCGCGATCGGAAAAATGTATTTTTACAATTTTTAAAACAACAGTCATTATCACGGCACCAAAAACAACATGTTCACCAAATATCAAGCCATTTGCTTTTGTAAAACGTGCAAAAACAAGTGTCATCGATTTAGGGAAACGGTGAGATATAATGATGATGATGATATAATGATGATGATGATGATATAATGATGATGATGATGATATAATGATGATGATGATAATATAATGATGATGATGATGATGATATAATGATGATGATGATGATATAATGATGATGATGATGATATAATGATGATGATGATGATATAATGATGATGATGATGATATAATGATGATGATGATGATATAATGATGATGATGATAATATAATGATGATGATGATGATATAATGATGATGATGATGACAGGTCTTACCGGCCCAGGTCTTTCTTCTGGTGAGACGTGATTCATTGGTAATTCTCTCACTTTGCTCCAACACTCTCACCACGTCATCATGCTGTGTAATAACAACGTTATGGAAGTATTATTATTGATTGATTCTGATAATCAAACGTGGATTCTCTTTTATCACAACAAGCTTGGCAAAATACTCTGCTGAAACAAATGCATGTGAACATAGGGAGCCCATGATATTTATTATGCACGCACTACCATTATTATTTGCTACAGTATTATTGTTATTAAGTTAGTTAACCTTTTATATTATATTTTGTATGTAAACACGCCCCTCATTGAAATCAGCTTCATGTTGTTAGGGCTAGCGTGTTATTTTAAGATTAAATAAAGAATTACCACCACCACCACTACAGGAAGCTCGTCCAAAAGAAAGCGTGAGTATCTTTTTATTTACAATACCCTAACAAGAATGGTTGGGCTGCACTGTATGTACGCCAAAAAGGATGTGTGAGTTGACGTCTCAATATCAATTGAAGTAGGTCATATGCAGCTGATGACTCTGCTGGTGCACCAACTAATGGAACTTGCGCCATACTCTAACGTGTCTGTATGAGTTGCGCATTGAGACGGCGAGTGTTCATACGACTTACCGTGGCATACTGCATCGGTGTCAACTGCATCTTGTTACGTATTGTCACGCATGCGCCGTGTTGTAGCAAAACACGCACAAGCTCAGAAAAGTTCCACCTGAAGAACAACATAACAACACAGGGTGTGAGTGGAAGTACTCCATTAAAGCACAGGGACCATAATATACAGGGACCATTATACATAGGGACCATTATACACATACACAGGGACAATTATACACAGGGACTATTATACACAGGGACCATTATACACAGGGACCATTATTCACAGGGACCATTATTCACAGGGACCATTATACACATGAACAATTACACATAGGGACCATTATACACAGGGACCATTATACACAGGGACCATTATATTCCCATAAGGCAAAGTTACAGTCACTCAACAGCCCAAGTGGTCGACATCGTGGTACGAGGGGTATTGCTAATAAGGCACTCAGCCATGTTACGATACCCAAACTAATCCTCCAGCTTTGCTGATCCACTAGACCCAATTCCCTACATCGTGCATGACATACAAGTGCAGACACTGCGTAAATAAAGTCTCTACATGACCCACCATACCTGGCTGCTTCATGTAGGGAAGTGTTACCGCGGAAAAACATTTTTTTTAAAACTTTTTTTGGTTAGTTTTATTCATTACTGGTATTAAAAAGTTCCCAAATAAATCAACTTAAAATATGAAGGATTTTGTACAAACGTGAATGCAAGTCCACGCTAGCCCTGCGTAGCAAGCGTTTTTTTAGGCCGCGCGGAAGAGTTTTCGTTTTTTGGAAACTCTTCCGCGCAAAAAAAACGCTTGCTGCGCAGGCTAAGTCCATGCAAGTTTTGACTTGCGTAGACGTTTTACCGCTTGCAGGGACTTGCATTGACTTGCAGCAAGTTTGAACACGCTCAAATTCGAGTGCAAGTCGTTGCAAGTTTTTCACCGTTTGACCGGCAAACGCAAGTCACTGAGAGTGTCTTCGCAATTCAGCCGAACGAATAAACCACAGTTAGTCAGATAGTTCGAATGATCGTTCAAAAAGTAGAAAAAATAGGCCCAAAAATTAAGAAAAAGTATCGGTAAAGAAACATATGAACTTTGCATCAACTTGCGTTCACCGTTTGACCGGCCACATGCAAGTTTCTTTTTCATTTAAATTGTGTATTTGCTTGTGGCCTAAAAGATACGCGGAAAACTCCTTGCATGTCTGAAAGATAGACAAAACAATGAATTTCTACACTTTTTTGATGTTGCTTGACAGACAAAAAATGGCTATCAACTTTCTGCCAACCTGCCAGTGAAAAACGTGACTCGAGTTTGCTTTAGTAATTACACTTTGACAGTCCCATCACGATTTGAACTCATATTTGTCTCTAGCATCCTTCCTAAACTTGAAGTCGCAATAGTCATGTACCGGTTGCCTTAAAATTGCATGCGAGTAAAATAGTAGACGCTAGATATCCCTAGACTGATGGTGCCCGATCAGCTACTCAGATAAGCTTCAAAATGCAAACGGTACCGATAAAAGCGCCCGATAAGTGTTGAGATATATCTGAATTCTAGCAGCCTTTTAGCGACTACCCACAGCCTATCGTACGTAGCTGATACGGTCGCAGGGCGCGCTGTGACCCCACAATGTACATGGCTTTGCTCAAATCTCTACTAAATCGTTTCTTTTTGCTCTGTTTTTTAGATTAAGACAATTAGGAAGGATTACGCTCTTTCCCGGGAAACTGTCCATCAATGTCCATCTTCTTAAAGGTTGAATGTTTACTTACTGGATGTTATTTTAAAAATCATTATAATTATATTGCTAAAGTTTGGTACAAATAAGCTTTTTCCAAAGCAGTGTACGCTCGAGGCAAATTGAACATTCTAACATTTTATTCTCATTTTGCATTTGGAAGAGATGAAAAGATAATTTTTACGAGTTTGCCAGAAGAAAGGAGGGTGGGCCAACCCACATATAATGGAGATTAATTATCATTTAAAACTTCATTAAAGAACCACATTTGTGGGCTAAACGTATAAGATTTTTTAGGATAATAGATTATTATTTAGAATCGCCAATAACATTCCTCATTGAAAGGGCCAAGCCGATTATTTACTCATTCCCGAGAGATATGGCAATTATCTGAAATCGACGTGAAGGTGAACAATCACGACTCGTGCAAAAAAGTTTCCTCAACACTCACCTTCAGAGATTCCGTGGGAGAGGCAATCTTCGATCGATGAACTATGAGTTAATCAACAAGAACAGAAGGGCTGTGTTCATGCTTTTCCATTCTTTTTTCTGTTACTGTGAAACCTATTTAAGGATGAACAGCAAATTCTGGTTGACTCAGAATTGGAATATTTCAGATTGATCACAGATGAACTATGTTAAGATTGAATAAATGGAATAAGAAGTTTCTGTTTCTGTAGAGATATAATTAAACAATTTGAAGTCATTTCAAGGAACAAGAACTAGATTATATTTAATAAAAGGGAAGATTCTTGGAATCGAGTTCGGGTTCGAGTTACGGTTCGAACGTCGAATAAAACAAGGACATCTTCTTCAATACAATATAATTTCTCTGACGTCATGACAATCAGTGACAGTTGAGTGACGAGGGAGACTATTAGTCCGGTGAGTACGAACATGATACGTCTTGAGGTTGCATAGGTCAGATGGTTCCGATAACGGCCTCGCGTTTGTTTAAAAAAATATATATTTTAAGCGAGCTTCTAGTCCTTTTACCACTTCTAGTCATTGAACGATGAACTAGAATCCTGACCTTTTAATAGCTTGAAGATCTACAGTTGAAAGCAGCTGTAGATCTTCAAGCTATTAAAAGGTCAGGATTCTAGTTCATCGTTCAATGACTAGAAGTGGTAAAAGGACTAGAGAAGCTAGCTTAAAATATATTTTTTTTTAAACAAACGCGAGGCCGTTATCGGAACCATCTGACCTATGCAACCTCAAGACGTATCATGTTCGTACTCACCGGACTAATAGTCTCCCTCGTCACTCAACTGTCACTGATTGTCATGACGTCAGAGAAATTATATTGTATTGAAGAAGATGTCCTTGTTTTATTCGACGTTCGAACCGTAACTCGAACCCGAACTCGATTCCAAACTCGACGTTTCGGGATCTGAAGCTAGAGAGGGGGCCTTTACACAAACTCATCAAAATCAAATCAATTGAACTCAAAGTCAAAAGGTAATCAAATGAACTCAAAGGCAAATCAAATGAACTCGACACATACATGTATATACATAGTCTCCCTCGTCACGCAACTGTCAGTCATTGTCAGGTCTCTCCTCGCGCAGCTGACATTGTCCTTGTTCTTCAACCAACTGGCATTCATTTTCAAGTATTTCCTCGAACAACTGACATTTTCCTTTTCACAATGCATATTTCCTCCACGTTAGCAAGAAAGTCTAACAATTATCATATTAAAGTGAAATGCAATGCAATAATATCACAATATATGGTTTCCCACAAAGATCTTAATCACAGGAAAGTATTGTGTCAATCTGCATTGTGTACAGATGTAGAAAAAAATCCTGGTCCCACTCCATTGATTGATCCCAATAAAACAGTAAAGGCACCTTATAGTCAAGGTAGTATTGTGGTATTTGGTCAAAGCGCAGGACAACAATGTGTAGCTATGTCATTATGTGCAGTGATATACAATAGTAGACAATCAATTACATCACCTACAGACTTGGTACATATTATGAACATTGGGAACCAGTTCTTTAGTTTTACTAGTTTCTTTGTTCCTTGTATATCGTTTTTTTCTTCTTATTATTATTGTATCTATTTTATGCTATGTTATATTGTTGTAGTTGACAAAGTGATATTAAACATTAAACCATAGGGTGCACTAGCTTTCAGTACCCTTTATGGAGCAAGGCGTATGAGGGCAGACCATCCACCCCCCCTGGAACATCACCTTTGGACAAAGTACAAGCAGTGCAGACTTTTCAGTGCTCTCCGTTGTTAGTTTACCCTGTGAGCAGAGGTTCTTTTCCATGTTTCTATGTTCACCGAGTCTTACTTTTGCTGAATGACTCAGTGAACATAGAAAGATGAAAACAACCTCTGCTTGCAGGGTATTGTTAGTTTGTTTCTCAGTGGCATCACCTTCAATGCATTTGCAGATTTATCAGCTGCCAACACGGCAAGACATTCTGATTGTTTTAGAGCAGGCATGTCTCCTAGCAACCTTAAGGTATCAGGGTACCCAGCACGTACTCGTTACGCTAATGAAATATTTGCTCGCGAATAGGATAAAGTATACATTTTCTGAAAGCTGAATAAATGCAGAATTCAATAAAACAATTAAGTTTTAGAACAAAAACAGTATATTTGAAATAGATAAAAAAGTTCAGATTTTCACATCACTATAATCACTGAGGTCGCATACAGCCGCAATTTATCGGAAATCCTCGACTAATACCTCTATAAGCTCATGAGATATAGCTTACAAAAAAGGTGTCTCCGTTTATTGATAAATTAACCCGTTGCGTTTTTATACGGTCCTAAACTTCGAGCTCTGCAAAAACTGGAAAACATTTTACAAAACAAGTTATAACTTTCGAAGGAAATTGAATATTACAATTATTCGGAGACACCTTTTTGAAGGATATTTATCTGATAAAGTGTCTACCAAATTTCAGCTAAATCGGATAAAATCCCTTTGACCGAGAACTCAAAATGTGCGCTTCATTCATGGCTATTTTGTTTCCGAAATAAAAGGCAAAGAGTTTTCAAGTCAAGTGGCGCCTTTGTTTACACAAGCGTGGATAATCCACCACAAATATGTGATCCAATATCTGATGACATATGAACGTAGCGTTCGTAACACAACGAGGCAGGAAAACAAAGTTACTGTTGGCGGAAAATACAAGCACTTTGACCATGTATAACAAAAGTCATCTGCGCCAATCAGCATTATGACTATAATGCTGATTGGCCAAGACAACTTTTGTTGGAATGTGATTATTTTCAGGTGTAATCTGATTGGTCAGTTTTGCTCAAGTGGTCCCCATATCAAACTTATGTTATACAAAAGGTCATTGTTTCACATATGCAGATGAGGCGAGTCTTGTTTAGGCGAAAAACAGCATGATTTTGATACATTTTTGCTTTTTACTGCATTGTTAAAATACAAATAAAAAAACTACCAACGGAATATCAAAGACGAATATGTAAGGAATGAATAAGCTGGCAATTCAAGCACAAATAAAGAGGTTTGAAGGTGGCATTTTCCGTTTCTTCAAAGTCAATCGAACTGAAATCTCTGAAGAGATATAGGAGAGCGTGACATACGCTGCACACAAAATCCCTCTGAATTCTTTGGGAATTGTGTCAATCAAAAACCTACCGCCGGATTCTAATGCTCTGTAATTGTACGCGCATTTTGATATAAAATACATGTATATTAAACTTAACAAGACGCTCAATGAGCGTTCACTCGGGCATTGTGAAAAGGAAAATGTCAGTTGTTCGAGGAAGTACTTGAAAATGAATGCCAGTTGGTTGAAGAACAAGGACAATGTCAGCTGCGCGAGGAGAGACCTGACAATGACTGACAGTTGCGTGACGAGGGAGACTATGTATATACATGTATGTGTCGAGTTCATTTGATTTGCCTTTGAGTTCATTTGATTACCTTTTGACTTTGAGTTCAATTGATTTGATTTTGATGAGTTTGTGTAAAGGCCCCCTCTCTAGCTTCAGATCCCGAAACGTCGAGTTTGGAATCGAGTTCGGGTTCGAGTTACGGTTCGAACGTCGAATAAAACAAGGACATCTTCTTCAATACAATATAATTTCTCTGACGTCATGACAATCAGTGACATGGGGTACTCAGAGGTATCAGTGATGGGGAGGTGTGAATGAGGCCAAACTTTTAACCCCCAAAAAGTCCATTACGCATAAACAAGACCCAAAAAAGTCCAACGGCCCAGAATGTAACCCAAAAAGAGTCAACTATTTCTCCGCGTAAAAAAGAAGAAGTAAAAACACCAAGAGAATGCGAGGGTATCATTTTTATCAGCCCCCCCCCCCCCCCCCCAAAAGTCCTTGCCAAAATCTTTATATCAAAAAAGTCCACCAGAAAATTGCTAACCCCAAAAAAGTCTCAAGCCGCGAATTTCAAACCCCAAAAAGGTCTTCGCACCTCCCCATCACTGATGCCCCTGAGTGCCCCCTCTGGGCTGTTGATTGTCTTATCAGTTCACAATATATTGTTTTTCAATGATTTCATCTCTTCAGCATCTGATAGCCAACGCAGTATGTTTCTTACGTCACCAATGTTTAAGGCAGAATGCTGCAGAAACTACACAACAACAAATACTCAATAACAACATGTAAATTATGTTATTTAAAGTCATATTTCATATCTGTTTTCTGTAATTTTCCCAAATTAAGACTACTAATGATTGTAATAGCTAGATGCTGTGCAAAGAATTCGAAAATTGTTCCAATGGTTTATGTAGTGTGATGGTGGTGATGATGGTAGTGTGATGGTGATGATGGTAGTGTGATGTTGATGATGGTAGTGTGATGGCGCCCGCGTGTTGGATTTCCAATGAATTTCCGAGGTTTGAAGAGCGTGCGTTTATTTAGTGACTACATCGTATAGCCCTTCATCTGGCAGACATATAGTCTCCCTCGTCACGCAACTGTCAGTCATTGTCAGGTCTCTCTCCTCACGCAACTGACATTGTCCTTTTCATAAGCCCGAGTGTACGCTCATTGAGCGTCTTGTTAAAATAAAAAATTTAACTTTGCTTTCTTTTGAGTAACAAGACGCTCAATGAGCGTATACTCGGGCTTATGATAAGGACAATGTCAGTTGCGTGAGGTAGATGGAGTTATACATGACCGTTGTACGGCGTTGGTCGGTGAGTTTAATTATAACAAGTGACCTAAAAAAAAAACACGTATGACAGCATACTTTCAAGAGTCGGAGATCTTTATCTATGAGTCACCGACCGAAGTGCCGAAATAGTCTCCTTTGTCACTGAGCGTCTTCTTCTGCAATAGATCCCTAAAATCTAAGGACGTTTTGATTTCGATTGTATTTTTGCCGTTCACTGACCTGTTTTGAGCGTGGTAATTTGTACAACAAAAACACATGTTACCTCAACTTGCTTTAGAATGTTTTGCAGTTCTTCCGCCTGTATGGGTAATAAACCCCAGGAGTAGTTCCCCCCCTGACCAACACACAGAGGCTTAAGTCTGTTAACAGTTGCACGCATGACTTCCAATAGTAATGGCAGGTCCCAGTGAGCTAGCAACAAAGCACAAGAACAAGAGGCATTATTCCACTGTGAAAACGCGGGATCGACGCAAGCATAAGCACAAGAGTTAGGTCTAATGTCAACTAATGTTAAGTCGATCTCTATGCAAAGTTATGGCCATCACGCTACATACTTAGGTCATAAGGCCGTGGATAAAAAACCATACGTCCCTTGTGCTTGGTTAATAAGAGGTAATGTACGTACATGTAATGTCATCATGCTAAAAGGCGAAAATAACCAGGCGTTTCAAGTGCGCAGTCCTTCTGACCGTCTGAACACAATGTCAGTACTGGAATGCGGTATCTACCATGGGTAGTAAGGTTTACTGAAATTTCACGTGGATAAATTAAAGTTTGCCGAAAAGTTCAAAGAATTTGTGAAAGTATCTCATCGGATTCATAACTAAGGACCTCTCAAGAGACAGAATTAAATAAACAGTGGATTAAAAATGCAAAGACCGAAACCGCCAAGTTGTTTTGATCGAGTTAAAATCGGATTCATGATTGGATTTGCAGTTGGAATGAGTTCAGCTGGTTTATTCGGAACATATTCAGCATTAAAGTAAGTAGAACGCTTCTTGATTATATATCCTTTGTACAGGCTTTTGTAGAGGTGTAAATTGAGGGGATCAATGGATAAGATCAAGACACTTCATATTGAGCACACTACCACCCAGGGGATGGTGAAATTCAAACTCCGGATACGATTAAATACGTCGCATACTCGTCATTTTGGAGCCGAACAAAACTACTACTACTACTACTACAACCGAAATCCGCATTTTCTAACTCGGGCGGCCTGCAAACACCAAAAAAGTTAGAAGCCTTACCTGTTCACGTTTTTGTGTTATGGTCGGACAAAAGTATGACTATTTTGGGTATTTTTGAGGCTCTTCAAACAAAGTGACGTCATAAGCATAAGCGCAAGAACAAGAGGCGTTATTTCGCTGTGAAAACGCGGGCTCGACGCAAGCATAAGCACAACAACAAAATGCGTTATTTCACTATGAAAACGCGGGCTCCACGCAAGCATAAGCACAAGAACAAGAGGCGTTATTTCACTGTGAAAACGCGGGCTCGACGCAAGCATAAGAACAAGAGGCGTTATTTCACTATGAAAACGCGGGCTCCACGCAAGCATAAGCACAAGATCAAGAGGCGTTATTTCGCTGTGAAAACGAGGGCTCGACGCAAGCATAAGCACAAGTACAAGAGGCGTTATTTCACTGTGAAAACGAGGGCTCGACGCATGCATAAGCACAAGAACAAAATGCGTTATTTCACTATGAAAACGCGGGTCCCACGCAAGCATAAGCACAAGAACAAGAGGCGTTATTTCACTGTGAAAACGCGGGCTCGACGCAAGCATAAGAACAAGAGGCGTTATTTCACTGTGAAAACAAGGGCTCGACGCAAGCATAAGCACAAGAACAAAATGCGTTGTTTCACTGTGAAAACGCGGGCTCCACGCAAGCATAAGCACAAGAACAAGAGGCATTATGGAAAATGTCAGTTGTTCGAGGAAGTACTTGAAAATGAATGCCAGTTGGTTGAAGAACAAGGACAATGTCAGCTGCGCGAGGAGAGACCTGACAATGACTGACAGTTGCGTGACGAGGGAGACTATGTATATACATGTATGTGTCGAGTTCATTTGATTTGCCTTTGAGTTCATTTGATTACCTTTTGACTTTGAGTTCAATTGATTTGATTTTGATGAGTTTGTGTAAAGGCCCCCTCTCTAGCTTCAGATCCCGAAACGTCGAGTTTGGAATCGAGTTCGGGTTCGAGTTACGGTTCGAACGTCGAATAAAACAAGGACATCTTCTTCAATACAATATAATTTCTCTGACGTCATGACAATCAGTGACAGTTGAGTGACGAGGGAGACTATTAGTCCGGTGAGTACGACGAATCTCGTCACGCAACTCTCATTGTCATATTAAATACCCGACTATACGCTCATTGAGCGTCTTCTTCTTCAACAGATCCCTAATCTCTAATGCAATATGTTGCACTGCCTGTATCTTTTGTATCTTGAGTGTTATGGAGGATACCAGCAAAAAGTGCTTTACAGAAGAATCATCCCCGGGAATCATCCACAGAAACTAATTGATATACAAACTCCTCAATAAAGCAAACAAGAAAAACTAAAGAATCAATGCAAAAATTCACGAAGCTGAACCAGGAAAACCCTCCAAATTATTATTATAATAATATTGAAAAAATTAAAAATTCGAGATAAATTTCTCAAAAAAAACATTGCAGGGAACTTAGAAATATGAATGAATATGTGTGCTTGTTTTTTCCCCTTTGCTTCGTACCGTTTAGCTCTATTGATTAAAGAGATAAAAAAGGGTGGAAAAGAAAGGTAAACTTGGTGGCACGTAATATTTGATGGTAGTCTAGTGGCAGACCATAAGATCTGTCATTAATGATTGATGTGTTATTGATTTCCTATGCATGTTGACATCTTGGAATTGTATTTTGATGTAAATTGTCGTTGACTTTAGTAGATTAACCAGACGGCTGAAGATCGGCTTGTTTATTTAGTTTAGTTTTATTTCTTATAACGGACATGTTTCATTGTTTAAAGACGTTTATAAATAATGTCTGACGTGTAGCAATATAGAACACACTGTTGACGGAGAGTACTGTCTAAACTGCTGGCAAATATAAAGCATCCTTGAATTAGTGATCAACAAGCAATTTGTAAGCAATTATGGATGCCAACGAAGGATATCATTAATGGGATACCTGTGGATATTGGGTTACCTGTGGATATTGGGATACCTGTGGATATTGGGATACCTGTGGATATTGGGATACCTGTGGATATTGGGTTACCTGTGAATATTGGGTTACCTGTGGATATTGGGTTACCTGTGGATATTGGGATACCTGTGGATATTGTTATTGTACATTTTAGAAAATTCGACCGGCCTTGTTCAAAGATAAGTTTGCACGTGGGAATTTGTAACGAGCACCCTTTGTTTAAAAGAACCGTGTCTCCGATTTCCGATAAATGGTGGCAGTTGATTGTTTTTCAATATCATTTATGGCTTTCCTTTCACCCCCATTTCATTCACAAGTTTTCTTGGTAATTTAGCTTCCGTATTCACCGGCGTATAAGCCACATTCGCAGATAAGCCGCACCCCGAGTTTGGCAAAATTTGTAAAAATAGTCTTTTTTTTTTAATCTTGAGAAAGCTACATGTACATTAATCAAATGAACTCAAAGGCAAATCAAATGAACTCGACACATACATGTATATACATAGTCTCCCTCGTCACGCAACTGTCAGTCATTGTCAGGTCTCTCCTCGCGCAGCTGACATTGTCCTTGTTCTTCAACCAACTGGCATTCATTTTCAAGTACTTCCTCGAACAACTGACATTTTCCTTTTCACAATGCCCGAGTGAACGCTCATTGAGCGTCTTGTTTTTAAAAGGCTGCTACATGAAATGATAAAATCGCTTAGATATTCGTTATTACTCGGGCCCAGGCCGCAGGCCATTTTTGAATGTCCTTCAAATTTAAAATAACAATGAAACCTCTTCTTCTCAAGAAGACTTGGAAGCCAAAATACATCATCAGGCCACATGTCGTTGAATGGTATTTTGTCATGGTCAAACCACTGAGGACGCATTTCTATAATAGAAATAAGGCAAACTTTTGTATTGATATTTTTATTGTATTTTTTGTCAAAAATGTATTTTTTAACACTAACTTATTTAGAAAAGGATTTTATTTAGGGTTCAGTTTTATACTAACTTAATATAATAGTTTTGAACAATAAAGTACATTTGAAAACCATTTTAACATGAAATACCTTCCGTTTCTGTTGGCTCGCCTTGATATTCTTCTGTTCTAAAAACATGGACTTCCAAAATCACTGGATCTCCAACAAATTCAAACAGTAATATTCCAACCTCTGCAAGACTTTTGGCATGCAAGCAACACTCCTCTTGTAGTTCCCTAAAACAAAGTGCAGAAACATGTTGGTGCACCTAGCACTGCATGCAATAGAGCAGAGTTTGTATTATTATGGAGTGATTCCAATAAACCTGGGCATTACTAACTACACCAGTTTGACCTTGTTTGACCTTGAGGACAGAATGAAGAATTGCTTGACAATGAAAATACATTTTCATGTCATATTTATGTGTTTTGTTAGTTTTGAGATCCTTACAATTTTGGTTTGCTTTTTGTGGTGGTCACGTGATCTATGACGTCATATTCGAGAAAAACACTAATTCGTGGATCCGCTATCGAGTTTTGTACGTGGCAAAATAATTAATATCAAAATCAATGCTTCTAATAGAGCTGAATAACATGCTGGGTAGAGATCTTGTACTTTCCTGCTGGTAAAATAAATATTAAGGAAAATTGTTTAAAAGTTCAGGTCACGTGACCTGTTTTAGCAAATATATCCTTAATTGTTAAATAAAGTCCTAATCTCTATGCAGAGATTCGTAGAACTCGGTAATTGAAGTAAGATAGATACATCAGCTGGTATTTGTAAATCAAACTCGTGAGCGGAGAATAAAACGAATTTTGTATGAATAAATAATGACATCACGTGGTCATGTGATCACTCTAACCCTTAAAATGAAGTTAAGTATAATTGTCCTAACGTTTTCTATCATTGTGCCAAGTTTCGTCTAGTTACCTCTATTCACCACGCTTAAACGTCAAAAAAACTATTTTTTCGTTTTTAAGCTCCTGACCCAGGCCTTAACTACCTTGAGAGGTCTCTCCTCGCGCAGCTGACATTGTCCTTGTTCTTCAACCAACTGGCATTCATTTTGAAAACGCGGGCTCGACGCAAGCATAAGAACAAGAGGCGTTATTTCACTGTGAAAACGCGGGCTCCACGCAAGCATAAGCACAAGAATAAGAGGCATTATTCCACTGTGAAAACGCGGGCTCGACGCAAGCATAAGCACAAGAAAAAGAGGCGTTATTTCACTGTGAAAACGCGGGCTCGACGCAAGCATAAGCACAAGAACAAGAGGCGTTATTTCGCTGTGAAAACGCGGGCTCGACGCAAGCATAAGCACAACAACAAAATGCGTTATTTCACTATGAAAACGCGGGCTCCACGCAAGCATACACCATCACACTACCAACATTACCATCACACTACCATCATCAACATCACACTACCATCATCACCATCACACTACCATCATCATCACACTACCATCATCACCATCACACTACCATCATCACCATCACACTACCATCATCACCATCACACTACCATCATCACCATCACACTACCAACATCATCACACTACCATCATCACCATCACACTATCATCATTACCATCACACTACCATCATCACCATCATACTATCATCATTACCATCACACTACCATCATCACCATCACACTACCATCATCACCATCACACTACCATCATCACCATCACACTACCATCATCACCATCACACTACCATCATCACCATCACACTACCATCATCACCATCACACTACCATCATCACCATCACACTACCAAAATTACCATCACACTACCATCATCAACATCACACTACCATCATCACCATCACACTACCATCATCACCACCATCACACTACCATCATCACCATCACACTACCATCATCACCATCACACTATCATCATCACCACCATCACACTACCATCATCACCATCACACTACCATCATCATCACACTACCATCATCACCATCACACTATCATCATTACCATCACACTACCTATAATGGTATTATATGAGTGCAGGGGGCCAACCTGTGTTAACCCAGGCGTTGGTTAGATTCTTACGTCACCCAGGTGTATTATAATGGTACTATATGAGTGCAGGGGGCCAACCTGTGTTAACCCAGGCGTTGGTTAGATTCTTACGTCCAGTCATAGGATTGTATTGGATCGTGATTTGTCGTAAAGAATGCCACTGAAAAAATGTCTTTATTACAAAGCTAAAATTATTAGTAAACCAATAATGCTTTGAAGTATTTCCTGGGAGTTTACGTCTGATCACGAAGAATGTAATGTACATGTAGCTTTCTCAAGATTAAAAAAAAAAGACTATTTTTACAAAATTTGCCAAACTCGGGGTGCGGCTTATCTGCGAGTGTGGCTTATACGCCGGTGAATACGGAAGCTAAATTTCCAAGAAAACTTCTGAAATGTGAAAACATTGAGGCAAGCTAAAGATGTCTATTACTATCATACATCGTGATTGTTTCAATATAATTTTCATTGTTTGAAATGTTTGTTTGTCTAGGTACTGCATGGCAGCAGAGATTCAGCCACCTTAACAGTTACGGAGCACGTTATTATTCTTATCTCTGGTCCCGTGCTGTCGCATCAAGAATATGGCACCAATGCTTTGCATCAGATCCATTTAACAGAGAGATGGGAGATCGTTATCGTCACACAATGCTAGCGCACCCTTGGGCTACTAGGGTCACAGCTCTTCCCCCTAGTGCATATCACACCATTCCCTTGATCTATACTTTGATCTGTAATAAGTCCACCAACATCTCTTTCTTTCAGTCCCTAGATCATGATCGAGAATCAGCACCAAACTTGGAGGTAGGTATAATGTAAACATCCAAGACTGTATCATGATGATCCTCCCTTCCCACTACACACTGTGCACCCACATCGTGAGTAAGAGAAGCGACTGGGTACAAGTCTGTGTTGTCTCCTCATTTCTAGTATATTTTATTTGAGTTATACATCACAGTCATACGAAATCTGCTTTAATTTGTGCGTGCGCGCAACGTTAGTAATGGCTTTTATTATTCCACTTGTGCATTATTTTACCATATAAGGGCAAGAGAACACGCAAAATATGCCAGCGTATTACACAGTAGCTCGCGCGCGCACGAAAAACAGCAAAAATGGCTCAAAAACTTCAGGAAACAAAGACACAAAATCAATTGTGGAATAATAAACCCCTTATTTGATGGTTTGACAGATAATACTTGCAGATCAATTGTGGAATAATAAACCCCTTATTTGATGGTTTGACAGATAATACTTGCAGACATTTTACTCATTGCTCGTATACTACGCAACTCGTGAAATATCCGCGCGTATTATCTGTAGCAAACTCGAGTCACGTTTTTCACTGGCAGGTTGGCAGAAAGTTGATAGCCATTTTTTGTCTGTCAAGCAACATCAAAAAAGTGTAGAAATTCATTGTTTTGTCTATCTTTCAGACATGCAAGGAGTTTTCCGCGTATCTTTTAGGCCACGCATAAGAACAAGAGGCGTTATTTTACTGTGAAAACAAGGGCTCGACGCAAGCATAAGCACAAGAACAAAATGCGTTATTTCACTGTGAAAACGCGGGCTCCACGCAAGCATAAGCACAACAACAAAATGCGTTATTTCACTGTGAAAACGCGATGATGATGTTGTTGATGATGATGATTATGTTGTTGATGATGTCATTGATGATGTTGTTGTTGATGATGTTGTTGATGATGTTGATGATGATGTTGTTGATGATGTCATTGATGATGATGTTGTTGATGATGTTGTTGATGATGTTGATGATGATGTTGTTGATGATGTCATTGATGATGTTGTTGATGATGATGATTATGTTGTTGATGATGTCATTGATGATGTTGTTGTTGATGATGTTGTTGATGATGTTGATGATGATGTTGTTGATGATGTCACTGACATTGTCCTTTTCATAAGCCCGAGTGTACGCTCATTGAGCGTCTTGTTATAACAAGAGTCCGCGGAGATCTTTATCTATGAGTCAGACACAATTCTCCCTCGTCATTGAGCGTCTTCTTCTGTAATAGATCCCTAAAATCTATGGACGTTTTGATTTCGATTGTATTTTTGCCGTTCACTGACCTGTTTTGAGCGTGGAAATTCGGTTTTAAATCAACGGTTATAAAATTAGGTCGCCTAATAGATGTATGACCACAGGCAGCCCAAGCTGTGATCTTGCAACAACATCATCATCAACAACATCATCATCAACATCATCAACAACATCATCAACAACAACATCATCAATGACATCATCAACAACAACATCATCAATGACATCATCAACAACATAATCATCATCAACAACATCATCATCAATGACATCATCAACAACAACATCATCAATGACATCATCAACAACATAATCATCATCATCAACAACATCATCATCAATGACATCATCAACAACATCATCATCAACATCATCAACAACATCATCAACAACAACATCATCAATGACATCATCAACAACAACATCATCAATGACATCATCAACAACATCATCAATGACATCATCAACAACAACATCATCAATGACATCATCAACAACATAATCATCATCATCAACAACATCATCATCAATGACATCATCAACAACATCATCATCAACATCATCAACAACATCATCAACGCCGGCACAGGGCGCATGCGCTGTAGAACCCAACAAGGCGCATGCGCTGTAGAACCCAATATGCGTTCTGGGGTCAAAGAATACAAAGAAGAAGAAGAACGCTCTGCATTTTTAGAGTCGGGTTTCCACAGGAAGCACGACTAATAATTTACTCCATATTAAGCTACTTGTAGCCTCTTCTTACAGCGTTTTATCTGATATCATGGTAAGAAGATTTTCGTTTATTTATTATTAATATCAGAATTCTATAAGATGCAAATTAAAATGCAGCACGTATTGTTCTACGAAGGAAGATTAATGTACCTACAGCAATAATAAGTGTATAAAAGTTCGTATAAGTTAAGAAATTTAAAATTCATTTAGTGATGTGAGTGAAATACAACATGCATGAAGGACGAAAAGAGCAAATAAGCAAGGCTAAAAAGAATGATTACATTATCAGTAATGCCCTACAGGCACAGTGTTAATTAACTTCACAGACAAACAAAGGATCAAAGAAATCTCTCGATCAATGCAAACTTCTGTGATGAATGAATGAATAAACTTCATAAAGTCGTGATTGTGGTTCAACTTGTCCGCGACAACGAACAAATAAACGTGTAGACTAAAACTTGGTCGTAGTACAAAACGAAGGACTAAAACATTTTAGTGAATATAAATTTAGTGCTTTTTTACACGACGATCAAGTTTCATTACACACTTGTTTCATTCATAATATATTTTGTTTCACTTGGTATCCATGGAACACAAACAATCAGCGATTTTCTGACGAGTTTATTATCAGATAAATTTATTTACTTTGTTATGTATGAAAATTGCCATGAGAAATTCTGTCTTTGAAACGTTTTCAACCAGTACGTGTTCAGCCTGTTTTACCAGTTTGCTTGTTATATGTATGACGTCACCGTTGTCACGGTAACCCGTCATAAAGTCGTGTTAAAAACTAGTTTCTTTCTTCTTTTCCCATCGAAATTAACCAGGAGTACTTATCGGAATCCTCGTATGCCGAACTCCTTACGGTTACTTATCGGGATATGTTCGTATGCCGAACTCCTTACGGTTACTTATCGGGATATGTTCGTATGCCGAACTCATTACGGTTACTTATTAGTCGGGCTTCCTGTGGAAGCTCCGACTCTAAAAATGAGCTCCGTTCTTCGTTGACCCCAAATGACTAATTGGGTTCTACAGCGCATGCACCTAGACATGAAGTCTGGCCAAGAAAGATTACAAAGCACAAACCAATCAGGGAAAGCACCGGAGGTCAAGGGGCCAAAATATAAGTCTTTTCTCGTCTAAATCTAAATTTAGATTGAAACAGGACGCTCTAGTAGCGTGAAGACTGATATACTGTAAAGTTCGCAGTACTGAAATTGCAAGGAAAGCATGTTCTATCGAGCTCGAGTCATGCAACGACGAGCAACCAAAAACTGTTTCAATCGCACTGAAAATCGCACTATAAGATATCTATATTTAGGTCAAATAGGCTCTCCAATGAGACGACACAAAAAACATGTTTCTTCATTTATTTTATTTTATTTTCATTTCATAATTAAATCCTATAATTTACAATAAAATTATATTTAATAAATAGAATTTGGTAACACCTTAATTTGATCATCTATTTGAATTATTGATAATAATCTGATAAATCACATCAACATCTGGGTTAAATAGAGTAATTTCTTTCTCATTCATAAAATTCAATCTGGATAACTGTCACCTAACTTTGATGTAGCTGTGGGTCAAATAGAAAGCTTTTACATTGTGTTACATTAGTATTATTATCATGACACTTTTAGCTTAGTTCTAGTGCGATATGAGACTGGTTTGAACTCGTAACATTTGGGATGGATCTAAGACTGTTGCAAAGGGGATTCAAAGAGGGATAGACCAACAATGATGAGAATGTGTACCATTTCAAGAGGGGTACCGAATGGTCAAGGCGAGATTTTGCGAGACTCCGAGACAAGGCATTTTTTTGCGAGCCCGAGATACGTTTTCACACCTCCATGAATAGGAACCTCCATGAATAGGGGCCTCCATGAATAGGAACCTCCATGAATAGGAGCCTCCATGAATAGGAGCCTCCATGAATAGGAACCTCCATGAATAGGAGTCTCCATGAATAGGGGCCTCCATGAATAGGAACCTCCATGAATAGGGACCTCCATGAATAGGAACCTCCATGAATAGGGGCCTCCATGAATAGGAACCTCCATGAATAGGAGCCTCCATGAATAGGAGCCTCCATGAATAGGGGCCTCCATGAATAGGAACCTCCATGAATAGGGGCCTCCATGAATAGGAGCCTCCATGAATAGGGGCCTCCATGAATAGGAACCTCCATGAATAGGGGCCTCCATGAATAGGAACCTCCATGAATAGGGGCCTCCATGAATAGGAACCTCCATGAATAGGGGCCTCCATGAATAGGAACCTCCATGAATAGGGGCCCCCATGAATAGGAACCTCCATGAATAGGGGCCTCCATGAATAGGAGCCTCCATGAATAGGAGCCTCTATCTACTGGATCTATGAGCCCAGATTAGGCTATTTTTAGAGCCAATCAGGTAATTACATTAGTACATCCAGGCTTAGTAGTAAAATATACCGCCATGCTCATCGTGATCGAGAGCCAAGCAGAATTTCTTTCAAAAGCTTGACGTCTGTTTTCCGAAAAAGTAGGAAATTAAGAAAGTACATTCGACGTATCATCAAGAAACAGCAACCTCGAGTACGTTTAAGTACGTACTGCAGACGTACCTCGACGATTCGGAGATCTTATTATTATTATCTTTATCTATGCTCACCAACACATAGTCTCCCTCGTCACGCAACGGTCATTGCCATTGTCATAATGCCCGACTATAACTTGATAGTTCCCTAAAATCTAAGGACGTTTAATTTTGATTTCGGTTGTATTTTTGCCGTTCACTGACACGTTCTGAGCGTGGAAATACTGCTTTAAGGTATCAGGATACGTTTTGGACCCCTATGTCTTCGGACTTCGACAACACGCACGCTTTACAATATTTTACCAAAAAAGTATACATTTTCTGAAAGCTGAATAAATGTAGTTTTTGAGTATACTTTCATATTTTTAGATTTTGCATTATAGAAATTGTTAGGCGAGTATACGTGAAATTCGACCGTAGTGCATTCTAAAAGTTTGATTGCACATGGAATTTAAGTTATGCTTGTGAAAAACACACTAACAGACTCTCGAGATAATGAACTTCAAAACGGTGTCTCAATTTTCCGATATCTGTTTTAGATCAACCGCAATCCTACGCCAAAGTTAAACAATTGATTTTAGAGCTATGTTGTCAACAAATAGGGCCATAACGTTTGAACGAAAATAACATGAAAAAATCGGAGACACCGTTTTTTAGATCAACTATTGCTGAGCCACCTTGCCAATATTCAGCGAAATCCATCGAAACCCTAGCGACATTAAGCCTCCGAAAGACGTGCATTTAGCGCTGAAATAGTTCCGAGAAAAGACGCAATTACTGTTTTGGAAGATCAAGCCACACCATGTTTATCCAACACCTAGCGTAATTGAATCTGTCAACCACTTGTCAAGATATCTGGTCAGTATTCAACAAAGGTCGACAAGGTCATATGCAAATGACAAAATATCGCAGTAAATTTATTGTGCTCTGGCTTGTTCGAGTATTGCGGGTGCCGGGCCATGTTTTAGTGTGTATGTATTTGTATGGTTTTCTGCTCTGTTTGGGAACGGTTTCTTTGAAGACGAAGTCGACGATCTTCTTCTTGGATGAGAATATAAAGATTTACGTTTTCTTGAGGATGTGTATTTGCTTTTACATGTAAAAAGTTCAAAAGTGTATCGTTGTTTAAAAAAATTATTATGTATAGTTGTTGTATCGTTCGCCGCGTGGTTATGAGTGTCACGTACTGATGCGCTTCGAATGACGTCACAATCCAACCAATTACTGTTGACATATCGTTTCCAGTAGCAAATTAGTCACGATTTTGGTTATCTTCATTTTCTCTGCTTGATTCGTTAAAATTTGTAATTTCTTTTAAAGAAAGTCATACAAAAAGGAAAGCTTATTCAAAATCTTTAAAAATCCGATTTTGGAAATTTTTGCTAAAACAAGACGCTCAATGAGCGTTCACTCGGGCATTGTGAAAAGGAAAATGTGATATTTAACCTTTTTTGAACTCATGCAGACTGTATTAGTTTATGTGCATTAGACATGTAGAAAGAACATGTTGTAGATTGAAAGGCTTGGGATATTGTGTTCTGGATGAAAAGTTAGTGTAGGTATTTTCTATGGTTCTCAGTAAAGTGAAAATAAAGGAACTTTGTTGAGTTTGGATTTTGTGTTGTTCTGTTCTTGGGGTTACAGTACTGTACACAGAGTATATACACCTGTAGACAATATATCTGACAAATAACCTTGTTTTTTATTGCTGACTATTGACAGTTATGTTTTATGGAGTACGTAGTGTATTTAAACATTTTTAGCACTATCAAAGAAATGATGATTTAGAAAGAACCTTTGAGAATTTGTTATGACAAGCAGATGTGCACCTTGCCAACTTCCAACCATCACCACTGAAGTGTAACCCTGAATATCACATCACTTTCAAACAAATCCAGTCTAGATGGCTGTCAATCAATCTAGATGTTGCTAGGAGTGGTTACATTCTCAAGCCATTTGGAAGGTCACACTTCAACGTTGATGGTTGCAAATAACATTTTAAGAAGAAGAGAAGGAGGGGGGGGATGGAAAGACCGGCATGTCACAGGCAACCCTCATTTTCACCTGCAACTCCAAGCAACAACTTCACACAGCGAATAACCAACCAAAATGTGTACTGCATTATTCAATTTGATTAAACTCTGAACAATACTCACTGAGCAAATATGTCTTTCTCTTCATGTTTTAATTTCAGCAAACGGAAAAGAAGTATTCAGCTAAGGGTTCTTCAATGCTCTTAAAAGAAAAACAAGATGCACAATTAATAATCTGCCCATTAACATTCATCCATCCATTAATATCTTCAACTATTTCTCCATCTATTTAATCATGCAACCATTCATCTATCCATTCATCCACAGATTGAAACATGCCAACTTTCATCCAGCCATTGAGCAATCCATCCATTACAAGATGCAATCATCTAGCTAACCATCCATCTTTCTCTATTGTTATCCACGCCTCCGTCGAATTACCTTTCAACCTGTTCATTTACCCATCCATACTTCACTTGTTCAATTTATTGATGACTCCATGTATCGATCCATCCCACCATTCAACTAATGATCCATCCATGTATCTAAATTTCCATCCCCCCATTGTTCTTTGATGGTACCCTGATCGTCACAGATTATTTTTGCATCTATGACAAATGCAAAATCTACAGTAAAATCCTGCAACTCGAAGCAACAGCTTCACACAGCGAATAACCAACTAGTAAGAATTAATAACCTTATTTAGGTCAATTACCTAAAAAGAGATTATAACATTTTAAGAAGAAGAGAAGGAGGGGAGGTTTGGGAGGAGAGATGCTACAACTAATAACAGTTAATAACCTTATTTAGGTCAATTACCTAAAAAGACATTATGACATTTTAAGAAGAAGAGAAGGAGGGGAGGTTTGGGAGGAGAGATGCTGCAACTAATAACAGTTAATAACCTTATTTAGGTCAATTACCTAAAAAGACATCATAACATTTTAAGAAGAAGAGAAGGAGGGGGGGGATGGAAAGACCGGCATGTCACAGGCAACCCTCATTTTCACCTGCAACTCCAAGCAACAACTTCACACAGCGAATAACCAACTAGCAAGAATTAATAACCTTATTTAGGTCAATTACCTAAAAAGACATTATAACATTTTACTGTAGATTTTGCATTTGTCATAGATGCGAAAATAATCTGTGACGATCAGGGTACCATCAAAGAAGAATGGGGGGATATAAATACCGGCATGTCACAGGCAACCTTCCTTTTCACGTGCAACTCGAAGCATTATAACATTTTAAGAAGAAGAGAAGGAGGGGAGGTTTGGGAGGAGAAATGCAACAACTAATAAGAGTTAATAACCTTATGTAGGTCAATTACCTAAAAAGACATTATGACATTTTAAGAAGAAGAGAAGGAGGGGAGGTTTGGGAGGGGAGATGCAACAACTAATAAGAGTTAATAACCTTATGTAGGTCAATTACCTAAAAAGACATTATTGTCACTGACCCTTAACGTCGAAAGTTATGAATACATTGGCTTGCTTTCTCCATCTGTTGGAGTCACTGTTCAAGTACACAGACGTGATGTCAAACCGTTTCCAAAGGACCTGGGTGTGACCATTTCTCCTGGGATTGCAACCAATGTTGCATTTGTTAAGGTAATCCTTGTCCTCGTCTTACTATTATACCATCATCATATCATTACTACTACTACTACTACTACTACTACTACTACTACTACTACTACTTACTACTACTTACTACTACTACTACTACTACTACTACTACTACTACTACTACTACTACTACTACTACTACTACTGCTACTGCTACTACTACTACTACTACTACTACTACTACTACTACTACTACTACTAGTACTACTACTGCTACTACTACTGCTACTGCTACTACTACTACTACTGCTACTACTACTACTTACTTACTACTACTACTACTACTACTACTACTACTACTTTGCTTTTGAGCTTGAGTTCAATTGGTTACCTTTGGACTTTGAGTTCAATTGATTTCCTTTTGATGAGTTCATGTAAAGGCCCTTTCGAAAACGCTCAACATCTTTTAGAGTGGGCCCACACGAATCGGCGTATGCGTTTGTATGTGAGAGCGTATTTAAGAGGAACGGATGAATGGCTTGCCTTGAATACAACATAATTTCACTTCTGCACAAGCCAACTGCTTCTTTCAATTCTAGTCTTCGAATACGATGACTTAGCAATATCTCAGTATCTGCCCTGAGCGAACAATAACTATTTGACACGTTTGTGACGATATCAATATGCAACCTCAAGTGACCTCAAGAACGTTAAATATGTAATACAGACATACCTACACGAATCTTTATGATTCATCGACATAAATTGTTTCTCGTCACGCAACTCTCATTGTCATATTAAATACCCGACTATACGCTCATTGAGCGTCTTCTTCTTCAACAGATCCCTAATCTCTAATGACGTTTTGAT